>STHB01021610.1:0-11796 GCA_018908115.1 Anopheles rivulorum
TGCGACCGAGTCCGACCCGGCTGCACGAGGAGTTCCTGCGCAATTCGCAGCTGTATGCCGAGGAGCTGATGCGCCAACAGATGCAGATAGTGGCGGCAGCACGCGGTCTTACGATGAGCCCGGCCAAAGGTACGCTCGGTGGGCTTCAATCGGAGCGAAGTCCAACGCCCGGTGAGCCGCGGATCGGTTTTCGGCCGGCCGGCAATCGGACCGATTTCTACCGCCAAGATGCATCCTCCCCGGGCGAGGGTGCTGGCGGGGGTGGTGGGGCCAGCTTCCGGGGGATTCATTCCCATCTCAGTGCGATATCGCAGATCACGCAGAATCTCAACAGCGATCTGTCGAAGCTCACGTCCCCGACGGCGTTCCGTACGTCGCGCGAAAGCTCCCAGTCACCGCCGTCGGGTGCGTCGGTTCCCAACCATCTGCACGGCCTGCATCAGCTGCACCAACAGCAACAGCAGCAACAGCAGCACCAGCAGCAGCTACATCACCAGCACCAGCAGCTAGCGCTGGCCGCCCTTAACAACAATATCGCCGTGGCACTGAACGACCAAAGCCTTAAGTTTAGCATCGACAATATCCTGAAGGCGGACTTTGGACGTCGCATTACCGATCCGCTGCTGCTGAAACGGACCACGCCGAAGGGTCAGTCGCACCATCATGTGCCATCGTCATCGGGTGGCCGAAAACACCCGCCCAGCAAAAGTCCGTCGGCAATCGATCTCAGCGGTAGCATTGGGTCGGACCAGACGGCGACCTCCTCGGCGACGCTAGCGCCACTGCTGGCCGGTACCGCAACCGTGCCGGCGAGCATTGCGAGCGCCCTGTCGTCGGTGAAGCAGTTCTGTACGGCGGTCAGCACGACGACCAGCAGCAGCCGGGCCAGCTCGGGATCGGTCAGTTCAGTCGGTTCGGTCGGCAGTGAGGATGTGAGCCCGATTTCGCCCCTTTCGTCCACCGGTTCGCTCAAGGGGACGGAATCGACGGCTGGTGGTGGTGGTGGTGGCGGTGGAAGTTCGACCGGGGGTAGTGGTGCTAGTGGTAGTGCGGGGTCCAGTTCCGGTTCGGGCAGTTCGGGATCCGGTTCCGGTGGTCCGATGGTTTGGCCCGCCTGGGTCTATTGCACCCGGTACAGCGATCGACCTAGTTCAGGTTAGTGTTCTTTCCATGACTTCTTTCCGTTAAGGGCGTTAAAGCACAGGAAGAGTTCCTGATCATTATTGATTGTACTCTTCAAAAAGAAAACAGTTTTGAGGGAGCAATTACAGTATAATAATTATTCATTGCTATTAGAAAGTATTTAAAAATCACTTGTCATTTTAAAGTTATTGGCTTCTGTTGTCTGGAAGTGAATTGCTAATTCTCCAAAACATCAAATTAAACATTGGAGTTGCTCTTCTGCTCAAAATATTCTGGGACTCCTCGCTCTTATGGCCAGTGTTCTGAAGAATTTCATTCGTCGAAACGCATTTCTGGTTTTGGTTCTCTTTTGGGTGGTGCTAAAGGTTTTTTTTCGGAACAAAAAGGAATTCGGCAGCATTTCTCAGAATCACCTGCAATTCTTGCCAGTGCCAATGTTAACTCATTTCCACAGCAAAGCAAACGGTCGCACGGGGAATTTGTGGACAATTTGAGCCGTGGTTCTGCTCTGCCATGTTCCCGGGAGTACTATTGGCATTTGTAGCTGGTAGATGAAATGCGATTGAAATGAATTGTCCGCACCAGTTCGCTGGCGATAGCCATATCGGGAGCTTGAAGATGAAAGTCTTGCCACAATATTGCGGAAAAGGTTTCTGTTTCTGAAGTATATAATTATGCGTGAGGCATCATGTGGCAGCAAGCACCAGTTGAATGTTACAATCTGAAGCATTATAAGAAATGCATCAGTGTGCGAAACGAGTACCCAAAACGAGGTCACTTGGAAAGGAATGTTTTTCTTCTTCACAATACAATAATCACCACAAAGAGTTGATTATTGATGTAGAAATAATTTTCAGCTTAACAAAAAAAAGTAAAAACGGTAGCAGCAATTATCTGTTGCACTATTGCAAAATAAATACGAGAAGTTTCTGTGATATATTATACATAAATCCTGTTGCCTTTACCCGCAACAGGTACGGTACGGTTAATCGCTTGTGAAGCAAACAGTTGTGTGGCAAACGATGTTTGCATTATTTATCTTAATATTACCACTTGACTGTCGGATCGTTCGCAGTGTATCTCTTTCAATTTTCCCGTACCGTGTTCCACGACTTTACTATTGTTTGCTTTGTTTGCCAGCGTTCCGACGGACATTATTTCACGCACCTTGCTGGGAATGCTTTCCTTCCGGCCAGGGTTTAAAGTAGGTTAACCGGGGCGCTACTCATGCTTTCTCGGTACGCCATGGATCACAAGATCGGGCCCGGCCGGAATGGTCGGGAAACGCTTTTCCTTTGATTGGCGTGCCGGTTCCAGCGATGAGCGTTTTATCAACAGCAGTAGCATGAGAGAGAGAGAACATTCCGGCACGAGAAGAAGAGAAACTTCAAACAAAGATGCGTCTTACACCTATCTTGTCTTGTTTGTGGTGTATTGTGCTATAGCAACAATTGCAAACAATTGCAAGCACAAATAAGGGATAGCAACATGTCTGCACTAGTTATGATTTGATGACCAGTTACAACTGTAGGAGAAAAAATAGTTCCAATGAAAAGGGATTTTCCAAACACAACATCAACAAAAAAAAGGCTCAAACCCAACCTTTGATCGACCGATCGGACATGTTTCTTTCGTGCAAAGGGTTGGAAAAAAAAACAAACCCATACCTGCCATACAAACTAGGCAAACAAATTAACACATGCACAGCTACGCATGGTGGCATGTGGCGGTGCATGGCAATTAAGCAACGAACGACGCGCATGCATGTCGGGTTGGCGTTTGTTGCCTTTATACGCAACAACCACCGTTCAATTGTGTTGCAAAAAACAAAACCAAATGTGCGAGAGAAGAAAGCAGAATGGAAGCAGAACAACAACAAAAAATGCGGAAACAGAAAAAAATGAACCCGCGGCAAATCAAAGCATAATAAGCCAAATCAAAAGACACAGCCCAGGTGCTGCCAGAGAAACAAAACGGTAGCGTCCCGATTGATGGCGTGCGAATTTACACTCTATCTTCTTCGCAACTGCAGAAAGCTTTCTTCTAACTGCCTCTAACTGCCGTGGGGTTGCAAGATGCATCAGTTCGTAATGGAGGGTCAGCGATTTATTTTACACCACATTCGGACCCACCGGTTTTTTTTCATCGCACTATATGGAATGTATGAAAAATGTAAATATCGTTATTATTGTCAATTTTGCCATTTTTATATCGCTGTTCGCGTTTCGCGTGCCGTGCCAGGACAAATGGAACCCTTGCGAAGGATTTGAAATTAGTAAAGGAAGACTCTTTTCCAGAGGGCAGTTTTCCACTGTTGCTAGCAATAATGTGCTAGAAGAAGAAAAGTGATTGATAAGTCTTTTTCGCTTTTTTTATTTTGTGCGCAAATAACTGCACCCTGTTGGGAAATTTTTAATGTTTTATGTATGCACTGTGAAGCCTCTTTCGGTGAGGTTTTTTGGACGTAACGAGGGCAGAGAGCAACACATTCGTTCACCACCTTGCGCCCATTGGCCGTCTAAGTACAGGTTTGTTGGAACCCCGGACTTAACTGATTCACGCGCCCCCCGGTTAAAAGAACAATAATTTTCGCGCCGGGGTCACTTGCACCGACTGGCACTGTTTAGCACTAGAAATATGAGGATTTGTTTTTTTGTATTGGTTTTGTATTGGTGATTACTTTTTGTGAGTGGTTTTTGTGAAAGTATTTTATTAGAAGTTATAAAAAAGATATGCATTAACTTGCAGTAGAATAATAAATTTGCTAACATTAATGTGATGGAAAGGATCCGAGGAAGTCAAAATTACTTGGCTTTCTAGTTCTTGTGTTAAGTAAAGGGAAATATTCACTTAAAACCTAAGAAAATGGTAACGTTTGTTGTGTTTTTTAAAAGGAAAAGTAAATTTTTTAGATTGTGACAAATATGCTCATGAGAAAGTATATTCATTGACTCAAAGGACAACAAAAATATGTAAAAATTAGTTCGTTTCTATGACCATTTTTTCTTTCAAGTGTTGTGTAATAGTCCAATTTGCGTTAAAAGCTGATATTTTGCCCACTATTATTTAAATACTAAAATGAAATAAAATGGGGCGGCCCGGTGGTGTATTTGGCAACGGCGCTAGGTTGCCAACACGACCGGACCCGGTTCAAATCCCATTCGGACCGTCCCCCCGTAGCACGGTCTGACTAACCGGCTACGTGGTAAAAATTAGTCTAATACGGCCCGGTCCGTTCTAACATAATAAAAAAAAAAAAGAAATAAAATGTAATTATAAAAGGATTTTTAAATTATCTTACACACAATTAAATTACAAAAGAAAACAACTTTTGTGTGAAAATTTGTCAGTATTATGCCTTTTGAAGCTATTTTTTCAAGAAACGCTCTCAAGAAGCGCAAATGCAAGACTTTCCCGTCAATTGGTGAGCGGATTTTCGAGAAATTTTAAGTATTGGCAACGATTGGCAAAAAATTGCTTTGATAAAGAAGCCATTGAACATTTTTTTAAATGGGAATTAAAGTGAGGAAATTTAAAATTTAAACGCGTTAACAATTGGTTTAATCTTAAACTCCTTATAAAGCCTTTAGCTGTTCCTTTAGCGATTTGGAAACACAACAACACTTTTTCTGTCGTAGTGCTGCTCGCATTGAGTGCATTGACTGCAATTTTTAAGCTGTTTTTTTTTTAACCAAGGAGAAACAGAGAGATAGAGAGAGAAAAAGAGAGACACACTCGAACAAAACAGAAGAAAAACAACAAAAATATTGTACTTGTTCGTTTGTTGTTGTGCGCACATCAAAAGGCACATGAATGAGCTTCAAGGTACGGCCGCTTGCGAATGGGCTCGAAAATCGAAGAAAAGTGTGCGATGGAAAACGACACGGTATTTCCTCGTTTTTGTCCCGTCTCCCTTCCCCCCCACCCCCCCTTCTTACTCTCCACCACCAGGGAAACGCGGGACACGACGATTAGACGGCAGCTGACTTCATTTGCCCGTGGTGTGTGCCGTGGAAACACGTTCCGGGAGGACATTGCGTGCCGGTCGGCTGCACAGCGCAAACCTACAACTCCCTGTTTTTTTTTGTTTTGCTCCCTTTCTGCCGCCGTGTGCGTTGTGTTGGAAAACGTGGTCACTTGCCTTATGCCTTTCGTCTACCACGCGGCTCACACAACCCGACCAGTAACAGCCGACTACTAACAGCCAGGAGCTCATGTTTTCTCGGCGTGTCGAGGCGTGTGTAGACCGCCGTCCGCATGTTTGTGTGTGTGTGTGCTGTGTCTGTTCTGTCTTGTATGCAATTTTGCAAACGGCTCGGATGCCACCGGAGTGTCCGGGTTGTCCGGGAATGGGCCGAGCTGGGCGAGTCGCGCACATTTCAAATGGCACCAGACCGGTGGGTTTGTGTAGGGTATAGTGTTTTGCGGTTTTCCATCCGTTTTTCCGCACGCCGGCTCGAATGGCTCAATCGGCCATCCATTTTGCACCAAATCGGCCGTGTTGCGCCCGGGCGGGGAGCGAACGATTGGAAATTTCATTAGCTTGAAAATAAATCATTCATGTGTCACTTGCGCGGGCATGCTGGTAGCGAGTTGTTTGCCGGCAGAGAGTGGTGTGGCGGTCGCCTCGTGTTTCCGTTTTAATTGTCATTTATTGGTCCATTTGGAAGCGGACTCGGTACGGATAATTCGCTCCCGTGTGCTCGAACTGGCTCGATGGTTCGATGCATTGGAGAATTCGAATGCTTTGCGAGTCATTTTAGACACGGGACGGCCACTGGGGTGGAGATAGTAGCAATTTGCATTTCTATGGTAGTACATAAACGTCAATCAGAAGTCATTGCAGGACGGGTGCAAAAAGGGCGAGGTGGGTGGGAATGGTTGCCATCCATTTTGGGTTTTGATGGACATGGTTCGGGATAAACAGGATCGTGCCGATTTGCGTTCAGTTTAATTAGGCCCTAAATGTATCGTGATCGATCGGTCAACGCTGAGCTGCGGAGAAATTGCTAAGTGACACTTTGATACTTAATCTTTGAGCAAATGAGATTGAAACGATCGATGCGTCACATCGGAATGGAATTCAATCCAACTTTTCTTATAGCAAGGTTTAAAATGAAATCCTTTCTTATTTTAATCAATTACGTTAGGATCTTACTGAAGTGACCCAAAATGGTGTTACCATTAGTACGCTTCGACCACTCAATAGCATAATCGCAGCAAGTGAAATTGTGAGCAAATAATAGGCAATTTTAAGTTGACTAATAATCGCTCACACCTGGCCATGTGCTGCAATAGAAGTTGGAAAATCAATTTACTATATTCCTCTTCTTTCATTTGGCAAGAATTATTAGACAATTTAGTCGATTGCTCGATGGATCGACGGCACCCGTGCACCAATAAGCGCAAGAAATCAAGTCATCCGCCCGCGAACCGAGCGGAATGCCTTTGCTTTGAACCGTGCCGCACTGCACTGCGAGAGCGATTGGCAAAGGCGAACGTCCGTATCAATTACAATATCAATTACATAAAACCTAATCACATTCAGGCCGCACGTCGTCGTCGTCGTCGTCGTCGTCGTCGGGTGATGTCGTCGTTTGTCGCCGTTTTGGCCGTGTCGTTTGGAGCGTAATTTACCGCCAATCGATCTGCCCGACCGGCGGACCCGGGATGGCCAGGTGGAAATACCATTGCCAAAGTGGTGATGCCGGTCGGTCGGTCGATTTTCTGATCAAAAGCCACCGAAGCCGCGCGGATCCGTCGGTAACTCTTGTCGGTGACTACCCGTGTTACACGCCGGCTGTGTTGGTGTGTTTTGGTGCAGTGGAGTTGCTTCTCGGCCATCTTGGTATCGGGAGAAAACGGTGACTCGGGTCTTGAGGCGATTAGATGCCAATCCGCAAATGCTCTCGTCGAAGGTGCAATAAAATGCACCGCTATTGGGAGGCTGGATTTTCGATCGATGCATTCCAGCCGATGTAACCGGGTGATTTTTTTTTTTTGGTCCGGCGAAGGCATTTGCTGGTCGGTGGCCTCGCCGGTTGCTTTCGGAGCGTAATAAAAGCTCCGAAACGTGCGATGAAAGAATGGTAAATAATCGGTTCCTTTACCTTTTCGGCGGTCAGTGGAGTTGGCATACTAACCTGCCTCAACAGGGGGTCGTCGCGACTTCGGGCAAAGTTGGACAATTGCGCTAGTCTTAATGCAAGGAATGCTTAATTCAATCATCAAATCGCGACTCCAGTGTGCTGACTGCAAAGGTCTTCGAAGTATCGCATTTGTTTCTGTCTAAACTTTGGGAGGTGGTCTAAGCCTGTCTAGCACTGCTGGAGCCAACAATGAAGAAGCCGAGCAGATTATCTTTGCCTCCCCGGTGAGAGGGTCGAAGAAAATGTGCAGAAGCCACCAAAACTCCTCCACCCGTCCGGATTCCGGTAGTAAATTTGTGCCGAACCGAAAGGTGGCGATTTGCCCACCCTTCATGCGGGGAGGTCTTTCGGGCAATTGGAAGGTCTCGAAGAAGTTTTTCTGATTTTCTGTGCTCGCCCGTTGGTAAACTCCGACGTCCAATGGCGTGAACGTTGCGTGAACTTCACGATAAGCGCTGAACGATTGGCGGTATGGTGCTACTCTGTTTTAGCTCAGAGTCAGTTTGCTTACGGTTCCGAGCCTAGGGATGTGTTGGGGGACTTCGTTTCGTTTCGGTGCAGTAAAACGCAATTGTTGCATTACGTTGGTCGATCGTAATCGTTGACTTTTATTGGCGGGGGATGGACCTCTTGCTGTGTGTGTGTTTGAACCCGACCAGAGCAATTCACGCGTTCCCGGGTATTAAAAAAGGTTGATTTGTGTGTGTGCGTGCATGATCCCGATGTCTGATTACTTGAACTACTGGGAGGAACACGTTAAACGTGATGACTGTTTAATTCAATTTTTATTTTACTACATACCTTTTGCGTTGTTTAAATCGGACCATGAAGCTAACGTATAAATCTATTCGTTGATGATGAGATAACGCTTCCCAGGTTTTTGTTTTACAGGTATTCCTCAATAACTGAGCACACCCACAATATTTTGTGTAATTTAAGACTGCTTTATTTTTACTCACTCGCTCTAATTGGTCTTGAGTCCACAGCAAATAAAAAACCCCGTTTGCTAGATAAGATAAGAGATTGTTGCGTTTGTTTGGTATAAAATTAGCTCGTTTTCGCAGTTTCGTTAGTTTTATGGCTCGCGGCTTCTCTCCAGTGTAGTTGCATTGAATTGTCCATCCTGGCAAACAATAATCCATCGCAACGCGTACGCTAACGGCCGCTTAAGGTTTTGCGATAGCGCAACCGCTAAATTAAACGAGCAGTCCAAATGCCCGGCGACCGTATCATAAACCGTTCCATCAAGTCGAATTAATTCATTTATGCCACGAGATGCCGGTGTGTCTCAGTGCATTAAATAACGATATTTCATCTACAGCGCGTTTGTTCGAGCCCCTGTGTCCTCCCCGTGGGGAGGAAGTTAATCTTATCGCAACCTGTTCGCTGAGTTATGGAACAACTCTTGGGTCTCCTTGGGACTTGGGACGCATTCTCCTGGACAGGAGAAGTATGATTTTTCATCCCCGTGGCAAAGCTGTGCATTTTCCTTGCCGGCTATCTCTAATTTCCATTGGAACGCGCTTTTTTTATCGACTTATCTCAACGTTATGCGACTCCTGATTGTGATACTGCACTGCGGTGCAAACATACTCGCCCGCGGGATATATTGGTGGTCCTTCTCTCTTTCCCGGGAGCTCTCGAGTTCGGGCTGTGGTAATTAATTGGTTGATGAATTAATTAGATTGTTGTGAGGGCATCGCTACCTTGCCTAGCCGTGGTGCCATCATAATGGTAAGATGTTAGTAACGTCACCCCGAACCCCCTCAGGGATCACCACATCCTATGCTCTCTTGTGCTTCCGCTCCACACATTAAGATTAATTATCGATCAATCTCGTTGCTAGGGATACTGGCAGGCACTGGCACTGGCACGGTAGTCTTTCAATTAAATCGTCATGTACTTGTGAAGTGTACTTCCACCAATATCGGCGACTTCTTAAGGTGTTGGGTTGAGATTGGAAAAGAAAAAGCCGGAACCCCAGGAATCAATCAAGAAAGGTTAATAAATATCGTTGATTCGTACGATCAGCTCGGTTGATGAGTGTGGAGATGTATCGTAAACGATCCTTTCCTTGCCGACCTGCAGCCCGTTGATTATGATTAATTTATGACAGAATTAGGCACCGAAGCTTCTCGCACTGTCATAAAACTCGGTCTATTCGGCCGGCCAGGGTCCGAAAACAGGGTCTGAGTTAGAGCTTCTTTAATTTCTAGCAAAACCCGACGACGGGTTTGTCTTCGTTGCTTCAAGCGTGGATTTCGCCGTGACGCTTTATGCTTATGCTGTTGAGCACCCGTAAGGTGCTGAGGTGTGAAGGGTTTTCTTTTTATGACACCTTGAAATGTTGTTGTTTTTTCGCCTTTAACTTCGGTCCCTTTGGCCGGTGCTAGTGTGCGGTATCGGTTCTGTCTTCGTCCATGGTTTTCGTCTAAAGCCAAAGTGAAGAGCAAAAAACTGGGGCGCAAAAAAGCATAAAACAAAAACCAAAACAGGGGGAAAAAATCAGCAAAAAACGGGTAAAAACAAACCGAAGAAAGAATGAAAAAAAAAAAACGCAGCGACAAAACATATCCGACCACCCACCATGTGACCACCCAGCAAGGACTATGGATGACGCCGTCAGCATAATTTCGGCATCCGTATTTTCTTTTCTGTAGCTGTAGTTTTTTTTTTGCTTTTTGTCGACCGAGAGCACGCTCTAATCGCTTCGTTTATCATAATCCACCGATCACAAATGGTTCGGTCGGTGGGAATGATTCGGATGCGGATTGACGATCGTACTGGATGGAAGGCAATGTGATGGGGACAATATTATTGGGCTGGTGTGCATGGAAGACAGGAAGAAGATGGATAGAGAAAATACCGTAACCCTGGCCGGGCGGGATGGGATGTGCCCAAGGGGGTTGCTTTTTTGTTGTCGTTCGGTTGTTGTTTTGTGAGTTGTAGTTCTCGCCTCTCTGGGTACGGGAGTTTCCTCGGCAATATTCGTGGTGTTCCCTTTACCAGGGAGCGTGTGAGGTGAAACGTTTGTGGAATCAATTGCATGTTGATGGATATTAATTTGCTCGCTGGCAAACAGAATGAGTTATTACTAATGGTGCGAAATTTGAGGGGAAAGTTAAATAAATTATTTTAATTTGTTTATTATTTTATGCGATTTAATCAAATAAAAATTGCACATTCAAAATTGTTGGATGAATATTGTTTTGGGTTCATGAATCTATATGAATCTTGAAACATACTTAATGGCTTTTCATATCTATCATCTTCATGGAATGATTCATAGAATGATTCGACCCTGAAGACTCATGATCTTCTAAAGATCCTCTAAAAAGTTTGTGAATATTTTGATGGAGATTGATACATTTCTAGAGAGTCGTGAATCTTACAAGAATAATGAATCTTTTGTCGACTTTTAGGAATTGATTAATCTTTGACTCATGATTCAAGTTCAACTCTCTACTTTAAATTCAAACAAATAACTCCTGATTCATTAAGCTACACAAAAGATTCATTAAGCTAAACTGTTAAAGAAATCAAATATCCTAATGTGTCTGGTTCTCTGTTCCATTCACTTATCAATTGTTGAAGGCGAAAATGAGCTTCAAAACGCCGCACCATGCATGCCTCGGATGCCCGGACTGGCTGTATCTTGGAAGCAACGTTCAAGCGCGCGTATAAATTATGTCATAAAGATATACATAATTCGAGCAAAGACGACTTAACTGAGCAACACACTCACAAGAAATCGCACTCAAGCCGTGTTTCCTCCCCGCCGACAAGAGCACATCGATTGGGAGCACTGAGAACTCGGCGGTCAGATTGTGGGCTACATTTTGGGATTTCTTCCCTTCCTTTCGGTCGGTTTTGGATTCTGTGCCGAGCGATCCGGAGCCAGGCTCATGGGTTATCAACGAAATGCTGTGGTCAGTACCACATCCGAATACCGGTCTGCCCGGTAGGTCTGTTCTTCGCCCACCCACCCGGCACACTTTAAAATTTGTCACATTTTTTTTTCATTCCTACGTGTGTGTGTGTTTGTTTTTGATGGGACCTCTACGTGACAGTTTTGGGTTTTGCTAAGTGAGACATAAAACTGTTTGGGATCGAGCGAAGACGAACGGATCAAAAGAGAAGTGACAGAACCCGGCACAAGGGTTTACGAGAGAAACGAAGTAGGGTGGGTTTGTGGTGTGAATGAAATTGAAAGTAGACGACACCGAAGGCGAAGAGATAATACCCAGTACCCGTCAACAGGAATCAAAATTAAAAAGCATGTAATAAAAGCAATGCTTCCAGCCGCGAAATGCAAACACAATCAACCGAAATTCAAAATTACTACCAACTAACGATAAATAAACGAAACGAAACACAAACACCACAAAGTAAGAGTAAAGCGCAACTGCTAGTCGTACATATTTGTCACCCAACCGAACGAAATTTTTGCCCGCACCCGGTTTGGTATGGTTTTGCGCAGAGAAATTCTACGTCTTCGGAATTC
>STHB01021645.1:0-11788 GCA_018908115.1 Anopheles rivulorum
TTTTTTGTTTGATATTCTTTCCCGTCTAAACAGTGAAAGTTTTCCGGGTGACTAGAAACCTGATTGTGTACCGATATGAAACATTTCGCCCATGGTTTGTGGTCGAGAATGAAAAGTTTCTTCTGCTTATTTAAACTACAGTTTTGCACAAGAAATATAATCCAAACGTGGCGAAAAACTTAAGACGCTTTTGCTGTTTTACACACGCTGAAAACTGGAACATAAAGCAAGTTACACCATACGTTGGGCAAACATGTTGGACAAAACTAACACTTTAGACTTTTATCTTTTTCATTTGATCGAAAACTATTTTCATAAATGCTTCAAGTATTGCATAACATGTCTCTTGGTGGAACACAACTAAAAGAGAAAAAATGGATTTAGTAGAGTTTCCAATGTTCGTCCTAATTATTTTAAGTTGTTTTAGTGTTAAAATGCTATTCAAGCCAAATAGCTGCTAACTCTTTGTAGTATTGTAGTTTGTTATTTAACTCCATTATTCAACTTAATTATTAGTTTTAAACTGGGTCAGTTCAGCAATGACTTAAGTGACAGAGAGTGTCTTCCTAGTTGTCACTAAAGAGCCTTAAAACTCAGGATAAATTAAAAGTTATTGTTTAGTGAGATGAAATGCATAGGAGTTATAATATTGCTGTTTAAGGACTCATTCATTCATTTTTATTCACTATATACATCACTAGTTTAGGCCTTCCATCAACAAAAAAGGCATACGAAAAACCGAGTTCACGGCATCTTTTACCTTATTATTCTGCGCATAAACCCTTTCAATATACACTTTAAAAATGCCAATTGATTGATAAAGATGCCATTTTCATGTTAATTACCTTCTCACTAATTAATTCCTTCGTCCTATTGCCGTCAAATGCAACAATTACGTCAGCCACGTATTTCCCGAACACTTTCGAGCTTCTTATCTTTATGTCTGTCGCTCAACAAATTCATACAAATCTCCTAATACGCTCACAATCCATTCACGCTGTGGCGCTCAATTGATTCGGTGAAACACAGCCAGAAAAAACAAAAGCAATGAAACGAGCACAAAACCTCAAACCACTTGCATGAAAATTTAATGAGACAATTTAAGTACCCATTTGATGGTACTCTTGAAACCCGTCTTGTGCCGGCTAGCAATCGAACCGATTCCATCATGTTCTCGTACTGAATAATAAAAAAGAGAACCTCTTCCGGTGTTTCCCGGTTGGCCGTCATGCCACCATGATGCCGCTGGAAAACAATTTACCAACCTTTCGCACCACCTTAAGCTTCTCGCTACTCATCAAAACCCATCAACCTTGGACGGGTGAAAAGGGAACACACACTTACCCTTCCGTCAAGGGTTTCTTAATTCAATTTATTGGAAAATAATTTCCGTCGATCGGCACATGTCACACGGCCATCCTCAAAAGGAAAAGGGAAACGGAAACGACAAAGGAACGTTTAAACTTTCCCTTCCGGCTTTTTCCCACAAAATTGGGAAAGAAGAGGTGACTTTCCTTTGCACCCAAATCACACCACTTTATATGGGGATTATATGCATATTTTAAACGAATCCAAACGGCGAATCATTCAGTGGTTTTGAAATTTCGTATTCAAATTTCGTATTCAAGCCCCCGCTGGCTGGTTGGTATCTGGGTCACACAAGTTCACAGGTTTCACCCGCGTATTGGTTTTCCTGGCCCTTTCCGCCAGCGTGCCCGATCCACTTCCGTCCAACCAAAACCCGCCAGACAAGTGTGTTACGATCGTAAAGTTTCCCATGCTTTACTATTCTTCACCCTCTCTTAGCCGGGTTTTGTAACGGTGGTAGACCTCGGACATGGTCGCGGTCAAAGAACCTTCGACAGGCGTGAACAGTTTCACAAAGAAGCATCCCCTAACCATACGGTGGTCTTCGGCTAAGGTTAACGCATGGTTTGTTCCCTACACAATCCGGTCGGACCCGGTACGGAACCGGAACCGATCATCGTACCCGACCCGATGCGTTTTTCTGGAGTATTGACACGAACGGCAACGGTGACGCTTTTCAAGATTTAGTCAACCCTTGAGGTGACTTCTTCGTTCCGGTTTCTGAAAAGCCACAAACCTCAACCCCGACCAACCCGATGCCGTTGTGTGAATCGAAGGACATGTTCATCGGTTGCACGGTGGTTGCAGATCATAAATCATGCAACGGCACCATAAAGCGGAAGAGCATGGGAATAAAACTATTGCCGAATAATGGCAAGTTCAACGCTCTCCCACACGACTTCCCAAACCGATCGACTTACGGAAAGTTAGCAGCTGCTGATAGTTTCACCAGACACTCCTTTGCTACTTACTGGTGAGCGACTACTGTCCTACAGTCTTTGGTGGGACATACCATACCAAGGACCGTACGCGTGGTAGCGGTTTAACGATACTTCCGCGGTTAACTGTTTGATTTATTGGATGAATTTATGGCTGGGGTTTGGATAAGCACGCCCGGTCACAAACAAACGCCCCAAACCGGGACGATGATGCTGGTGGACGCATATAAATTTACTTCCGAACATACGAACTGTGTCACAAGCGACAGTTTCGGTAAACAGTACCATTTAACACACAATTATTCATGCACCCAAGCGTGTAATGTCCTGGTTTCGATTTGATGCTACTTTAGCATCACTCAAAACTTCATTTCCTGCTCAAATTGTGAGAAAAATGTTTCAGTTCTTATCCTTCCCAAAATTTGAACTTCCAACAGCTTAAATGAGCTGTTCATGCCGTTCGTGCATCAAAAACCAACCTTCCAACGATCCTCGTGCTGGTCATCAAAACCGGGCTGGGAAAAACTTTTTGGTTTTGTTTCTTAATAGTCCATTTTGACCTCTTCTGCTCCTGCTTCGCTCCCACCTTTTCCTTCGTTTGCATATCCAAAAAGGTAAGGTTAAAGAGGTCCCCGGTGCGTCACATCTTTTCAATGGGTAAAGTTTTGTCCTCCAACGCAGTACAGTTCATCAAATCCTCATTTCAACTGGCGTCCTGCTACTGCTGGCCCGGGAAAATAACCACACGAGAGATCCAAATTTTCCGTATGGAGATCCCTGTTTGAGGAAGTATTGTCCAAAACCGTCGGTGACAAAGTTTCCTGCCTTGCGGCGTTTGCATGCTACGGAAAAGGGAACAGAACGGAACGGAATGCCGTTGAACGGATTGATGACCGGTGGTTTTTTAAGGCCCGTACATGAGATCATCCGGGGTAGCAAAAGTTTTGCTCATTTTATTACCTCCAGGGAAGCAATGGGGACACGACAACCGTGGTCGGTGGTTTTGGTTACCCTCGTTTCCCAGTGCACATCATCGACACGTGTAGAGTGGATCCGCTGTAAGTCCTCGTTCTGATATCCATCCTAGAGTTTATCGCTTCTGCTGGTTTCCTGCTGGCCAGCATTTCTCAGGAACCAACGCTCAATAGAGGGATTAATTTTGTCGGAAACAAAACACTTCATGAAAATGGTTCTTCGTTATGTCCTTTTTTTTGTCCTTTAATGATGCAATCGTACAAAAGCGTTCGTGGAAACCGTGTGAACAGTGAACGGTTGGGCGTGGAAGCGAACATGCGGAGGTCACCACAAAATTGCATTCTTCAAGCAGCCCTAGCCCTAGTCTCTCTCTCTCTCTATCTCCCAGCGTGCCAGAGTGATTCGTCTTGTACGGTGAAAGTGCCGCTGGTGCAGAACCAGCTGCAGCAAAAGTAGTGATGTGTAACGGCCAACCAGTGCATACCAGTGCTGGAAAATGGAACAACAACAAAGGAAAAAACATCCCGACACGAACGTACGAACGCCCCGTATCCGGCTGGCTGTAAGTAGAACAGCAAGCTCGTACTGTACACTACTGGACGACATTCTGCTTGGTGTTATATCTTACAGTGAGCTGGGTCGGGGGAACTCAACGAAACGCAACGAAAAAGCATCTGTTCCAGTGCGGCTGAGTGCGCTTCCCGGGGGCCAATTTGGGTTGTGCCAGCGTGCACAATCGAGCAACGGACACGAAAGCGCATCTGTCTCGGAACAAGCAACGCGCAGCAAAATCTGGCAACAGAAGCATAATTTCAATTACACTTAATCAACTTTTATACGTTTCGGTGATGATGAACCGTGCAGCTGGTTTTAAAGTGGCATAAACGCGAAGATAGTTGTAGGGCAGCTAGTGAACAATTATGTAGGGTGTGATCAACAACAAAAAAGTTCGCGGAATAGTGCAAAGAGCATCCTGTTTTCGGTTACTATTGAACTGTTTTTATTTTTTGGTTTCTTCGTTCCACACGCGATTTTTCCTAAATTATCCTATTATCCGGTTATATTTTATAAAATACGTAAAATGATACATTCTTTCCAATACGAGCTAGCACAAGTGTCAAAATTTTAGTCATTTCTGGAACTGTCCAATTTTAACTGGAATGTGTCAATGAAGTTCTGGTATAATTCGCTCTTTTTAAACCCCCTTAAGCTAACTTTCAAAAACTCTAAAAAGTGGATTCCAGATCTATCTTGACAACTGCTAGTTCAATTTGAAAAAGATCCTGCAATGGCTCCAAAGTTCCCAACTTCAACACGAAATCCACAAAAAGATGTAAATTCTTGAACAGTTTTCTACAAAGCGCAGAACGCAGCTCACTATGTTTTGTAACACTTTTATGTAGCAGATGTGTCTTTTTATGGGTGTTGCTTATTTATCGCACTGAAAGTTGATTCATCGAACGCCTCATGAACACAGATTATCGTCCTTTCACAATATTTAATTGTAAGCTTTGATGTTTTTCTTCCTTCTGTAAATTATACACGCAGAACATCATTAGTACATTTAAAATGTACTCGCAAAAGACACTATTTTTCAAGGATTTAATTGAAACAATAGTGCCCTTCGATACCGATACCGTATCATTTCTTACGGCGGAGTCCGTAACAAAAGGATACCAGATTTTCATACGTTTCAAACCAATTATTTGCCACTTGTCCGTACAAAAACCCGGCGCACTAAAACATTCCCGAAAAACCCGGATTTAATTTACCCCTTTTTGCGTAATGGCCCTTCCATCTCCCTCTCTACCCCAATTCGCAATTCAAACCACCCCAAACCACCCGAAACAATAAACTACGGCACAAACAACGAACAGTTTCCCATCGGTTCCCAAATCGAGATGTGGCGTGAGTGGTCATTAATTTTGCCGCCTTAAATATCACTCATTACAAGGACTTTACTGAAACGGCCTTTCCGAGGTCTCGTTTCGCACGCACCCTGGTGTGCCCTGTTGCTCGGCCCACAGTGACACATCGCCATCAACAAAGTCTACAACGACCTCCGTTGAACGTTGACTGCCAACAGGACCGCCCGACATACGAATCAACCCCCACATGCTCTTTGTTCTTGTTTGCCCGTGTCAGGCCATTTCGGTGTTCCGTTTCACCACCCACCCATCCCTTCCGTCTCAACTCCCACCCATTTGAACCGAAAATTGTGTTTTTTTTTGTTTGTCAGTCTTTTATGTCCTGTACTGTGGGAAGTGACTCCAATTTTGTCTCTCTCTCTCTCTCTCTCTCTCTCTTTCTCTCTCTCTCTCTCTATCTCTTTCTCTCTCTCTCTGTCTCTCTCTCTCTCTCTCTGGTAGTCTTTTGCTCTGTGTGTGTTGTTTCGGGAAACCAAACGCCTGACTGTTGAGGTCAGGATCGTAAATATGCCGCACCAATCTGTCATCATTTATTGCGCACAGGCGGCCGCAACGCAGTACGTCACCAACTGCTGCCAGGCTCGCAAGCGCCTCCGGAACCGTAATGAAGGATAACACCAGCAAAAAGCCGATTATTTTCGCCAATTAAAAATCACACCCACTGTCCCGGTCCAACCGTACCGGCCGGGAGCATGCCTTTTGCCGCACACGGATACGGATTGTGGAAGCATTTTGGTTGGGCGTCCGGGCAAGGCACGAAGACACGTGGGACGCGCACAGGCAACAAAAGTGCAACAAACGAGACCGTGACCGTAATAATAAGTGCGATTTTCAAAAGATTTTCTCATTGATGACTTTTCTCCCCTCCCCCAACGCTGGCTGGTGTGCTGGCCGGTTAGTAAACGAGTGGGATGAAACCCCGGTACCGGGTGACTGCGACTGGACAGGGGAAAACGATGGTAACAGCAACAAGGACTCGTTCGACTAACGACCGGATGTTTTGGGCAAATAGAATTAAATCCCCGTCCTTTTATTTACTTTCCCTTCGTTGAGCTTGCCTGCTGCTTGCCATGCTGTGCGAGGGCTTTTGTTGTAGATTTCCAAATGGAGAACACCCGTCACTGTTCCAATCTCCTCCTTCCTTGTCACTCACCAACCCCCCCCTCCCCCCCCCCCCCACCGGTTTGATGGCAAAGGGTGTATAAAAGCGGTATTAGTGATAATAAACTTTTCACTTCAAGCTTGCCGGCCAGCTTTGCCCGGCAAAAACCCCGGCTCGCTCACTAGGCCTCATTGCACGGCCAGGCTATCTAACCTTTTGCCATCCGGGCCCCAGTGCGAAAGCTCATTTCGCTCATTTAAGACTGGTCATTCGTTGTTCGCTCCGGTCTGGCCAGGAAATTAAGCCCTGGCAGCGAAGCGAATGCTTTTCTGTCCGGGGACGGGGGAGGATCGCACGTGTTTTTGTGCCTTTCGGTTCACCCTGCCTGCTGGTCGACTTCATTTTGTGGACCTTTTTTTTCCTTCTCTCTTTCACTCCCTCCCTCTCTCACTTAGTCTTCGCTCCAGCTCTCATGATTGTCTAATGCTTTGCATGCGCAAAGCCGAAACTTCACGCCACGACAAACGTCGCCGCCAAACAACAACGGTCCGTGAGCAAGGGTGACGCTTTTCGTAATTAGTGAAATTGCTTCCAGGAACCCCGTGCAGTGCCATTTGTACGTACGTCCTTCCACGGCCACAGCCGGCCGGTCGGTAATTGGTTGTTCGTTAAGTAACTTTGGTGTCTTTGGTTCGTTCGTGCCGCGCGACCATCATCGAATGCGCACGGCATTGCCTCGATCGATCGCGTTCGGGTGTCGTAAAATCGAATCGTAAAAGCTCGCCTATAACTGGGACGACTGCATCCGCCACCAGATGCTACCGATTGTGTCCTTCTGCAAGCTCGTTTCGGGTGACTCTTAAAGATCGTTTAAGTTCTGGGTCGCATTCTTCCTTTTTTTTTGGCCAAAGTTTGTACGGCGGTACAACAAAATGGAACAAAAGCACAAGTACGTTGTGTAGCATTACTCGGCAAGGAAATGGCAAGCAAATCGATATTGACTTGCGCAACCTCAGTGATGTTACTTTGTGCTCGTGCAAACAGCACTATCGCTCAAGTGTTAAAACAATATAGCAAAACAAGAAGCAGGAAAAGAAATTTTCCTTCCATTTGGCTACCAATGAAAGTGGTTTTTAGATAAAAATGCATTAACATACTACATATTAAAACATAATTTTAGCATGCATTTATTCTTTAGCACAATTTATCGGAATGGAGAAACCCAACCCTTGTAAGTCCGTAAGTCACGATATCTCGAATTGAGCATGATTGGCGAGCCACTAAAGTTTCAGCTCATGTTGCCAACGTGCCAAGTCTAGTCCAAGCACGGCATTTGGCACCGGAAATAGCCAAACAAACTGTTGATTATCCAGCAGTAGCCTGCACCGTATCGTGGCGTGCAGCAAGTAGTTTGATTATTTATTCCATCCCACTTACATAGTTTAGCACACTAAAGAAACAGCAAAATACAAACTTCGTCCACAAAATCATAAACCATTATTTGGTAAATGCACTCGCTCTCTCTCTCTCTCTCTTTCTCTCTCTCTCTCTCTTTTTATCTCAAAAAGCAAAACTGCAGCAAACCATAATTGCATACGTGTTTGAACCATTTGCTTTCCCACCGTTTGTGGTTTGCACATTAGCAAACATATGAACCGTCGTGTCGTGCAACACAACAGAACAGAAGAAAACAATCCATCCTAGCTAGAAGACTTTGGGGAAAGTATTGCCCACAAACATGCAACCCGGAAATGGCGTAATTTTTGGCATCCACAGCAAAAACCGCCGGCCATCACGCCAACAGTACACGATTACAAAGTTCTGTTGTGCACCAGCAGCAAAAACGCGACCGACCGATTCTGGCTCATACCAGCGGCAAATCAATTTTAATATCCATTCCAAATGCTTTTTGGCCGTTAATAATCCGTCCGATCCAATCGATCAGGGTGCCATCGGTGATCGTGGTGGTGCTGGTATCATTACACCCAGTTCAGGATGCGCCCGGTACCCCACTAATCTACAAAGCTTTTGCCAACGTTCGCTCGTTAATCTGTACTGGGGCGTCTTGGACGAACGGGATGGATGGTTTGCGATCGCGCACAAACAAATTGTGTTGCTATCGCATCGTAGCTACTACTGAGGCAACAAGTACCGGTAGCGAAATTACCTTGAACCATTCGCGGAACGGTCTGCATTTTAAACATGCTGAGTTTCAAGCAAATTTTATCTGAGTAAAATCTGTTGTGTTCGATTTTCTTTCATTTTCACATTTTCTACCCTATACGTGCCTTACAGCATGCTTGCACTAAATCACTTACCTACCCCGAAACAATGTTATGATGTAGTGCAACGAACGAACCAGCAACCTGGAGCGTTTTTTAGATAAAGCACCGGGGTCGCTTACTAAGATTGCTTTTCAGCTATGAACACGAACCACATGTAGTTTCACAACTGTGTTCTCCACCATAGCCAACGCCAGCACCAAGTGTCTGTACCGTGTGACAATCTACCCACACGCAGACACACGCAGCACAGGACTCCGGTCCACGTGTCTAGTGACTAGATGCTTGTCAGTAAATTCCATTACCAATCCACCATTCGCATCATCATCACGGCACCGCGTGAGAACATCACGAACCAAAGTGTACCGTCCGACCGTTTGACGGTGGTTAGAACACCAACCGTACCCGGTACGCACACCGGTACGTTTGGTTAGCTAAACCATGACCAACATCCTAAAGCAACCCACAGGCAGAGCAGATCTCGCGCACCCGATTACACGATACGGCAGCAGCACGGTCCGTTGGTGAAATGTGGTGAAAAATGACGTTGCCATGGTGTCGGATGGGATATGAAAAACGCACCCACAGCCCTGCACGAAATGTCTTCAGCAACCTTCAGCGGCTACGTGCACACAGGCTGCGTACCATCCAACGCTGTCTGCTGCTAGATGAAATCTCGTTCCAATCCATGGTGCCAGTGTTCACACGCTGTGTTAGCACCGTTATAATTAATTCGCACCGTTGGATTATACATATCTGTTGCTATTAAACTTTATTTGTCTACAGCGGGTTGGGTCTTTACCCCGGGCACGGAAACGGAACCATGATCTGGCCAGGCGCGATTTACCTGGTGGCAAAGTTTTGTGCCCACTGCTACACTACACACAAATTTTGCTGCGTTTCCTTACGTGGTAAGGTAAACGAAGAATGAATCATCTTCATCTTGTCGGTGCCTTGCTTTCCGCTTTGCAGAACGATTACTATTTGCTGCTTAATATTTACGTAGACACGTCCTGTAATGGATGCGGTGGTGGGGTTCGTTTGATTACAGCACACCATACAAATGGTGGGAAATTGTGATGAGAAAAACATACAGTTTAATGAAAAATTCACCACAAACCTTAGGCATGTACGCCTCCAAGGGGTTGGGGAAAACGCAAACCCTCGCTCGTTCGTTGCGCTATTAGACTTTAGCTAATTATGAGTAATGCCATCCTTCACGAATGGCATATATATCTCGTTTTGGGCAAAGTTTTGAAATCCAATTTACTCTCTGTGAGCGTTACTTTTCCTATGCTCATGGTGAGTTGTTATGTTAACGTACGAGGTTTTCGAGTTAAGGTGATATCGTACGACAGTATCTGTCAAACAATCGTGTAAATATCAAACGATTAATGAATGCCGGGACTTATCTTGTTAAAGAATTTGTTTGATGTGATGTGTTTTCAAGTTGAACTGGCATCTTTTGAGGTAGATCTGAAATCCTTCAAATATCCTGGAGTCATATACAAAACAAGGCTAATATTGGAAAGTTTTATATGTAAGTATTTGGAGTCAAATAAGATTCGATTTAATCTTGTTAAAGTTTGAAAAAGATAAACACTATCTACATCTAACTCTGCAAATTATTTCTCAACTCAAAAGACATCAAGCAATACTTCACGTTCTTTAAAAAACGAACTAAAAACCCTGTACCGCATACTGAGTTTTCCTGTTTAAAGAACTAGGATAAGATTTTGTACAAAGAGCACACATTGAAATTATTTCCAACGTATAAAATTGTGTGTAAGTATGTCAGTTAATAAAGTTTCGGCTAATGTCATTCCTAAAATGGCTCCAAGTTGACCACAAGAACAAGAAAACCCTCTAATGCATGAGTTGGACTTTCTTCTCCATAGTCATTCTCGTTTAGCTTTCTACATTTATTTTTGAACACACTAAAAATTAAATATTTTGCTTACACTATTATTAGCAACAGCAAAAAAAACGAACCCCCGATACCCTTGTTCACACTGCATTTCCCGGCGTCTGCAGCAAAATGCGCAAGGTGTGTGCGGGTTAAAAATAAATACCGGAACTTTACCCATTTAACCCATTTCCGGTATGGAGGCAAGCCGTTATTTCATTTTTTTTTTCACGTCCCTACGCCTGATCGCTTTTCTGGCCGTACCAGGTGGCAGGTTCGAAGATGGTACTTTCCATCCGTACCATGCTAATACGGTCCAAGGCTTTTGCTCGGGCAGACACCGACCACACGGACTGCCGCAATCAACCGCAATTTCAGGCGCTTGTTTAAATTTGATATGTAAATTTATCCCACCGAAGAAAGCGCAACCATACCCCACACGGATGGCAGGGATGGGATGGCAACCTGGCAAACAGCAACTCCCGGCTGGCCGCCGGCCGGTAGCGAAAGGCGATAAATGGAAAACGACTCATCGGGCAAATAATGGGACACGGAAGTTTGCTGGAAATCTCCGCTCCTTTACCACGATGTACTTGCTTGTTTTATGCGCACGGTACATTTGTGCCATGTTTGCTAGTTAAACGAGCATAAACATGATCAGCCCAACCTGTGTGTCTGTGCTACCAATGGTGGACTCTTGGTGAGCCCACCGTTGTAATCTAGTTGTTAAACTGGTTGATTAGTTTTGCTGTTTACTCGTGGGGGGGAGGGGAGTTCAGTGTTTTTTTTACGGTTTGGTTACAAAATGTAAGGCGTTCTCATTAAACGACTTTGTTGTTTTCTTTCATTGCATCCATCTACATATTAATTGGATCGAAAAGAACCCACAAATCAGACCCGCCGGTAAACAGACCCCTTTTCGTGATGCGATTTTTTTCCCCACTTTATTCCGGGTGGTGCGATATTAAATGGACCGTATCCGGTCCCATTCCCGGTTGTAATTTGTTATACTGGTAGAAGGGAAAACTGAAGCCACACAACAACAACAACAACAAAGAAAAAACCAAAAGCACCCTCTTTTGCCAGAGTTTTCTTTCCTGACCGGTGAAAGAATTAAAACACCGAGAAGGTAAGGCAATGGCTAAACAAGCATAATCAGGAAAAAAAAGGTGCAAAGCACGTTGAAGGTCAGCGGGAAAAAGATGCGGGATTAGTGTTGGATTAAATATTGTCACTCGAACTCGCCCCGTACTGAGTGGCGGGAAAATGCTAAATTAACTGCAACCAAC
>STHB01021652.1:0-11786 GCA_018908115.1 Anopheles rivulorum
TCAACCACCCGATGAACCAGGTCGCGCACAAGATCGTGCCGTCGGTCGCGACCAACAACCGGATCGTCGTGAAGCCGTCGGAGAAGGTACCGCTGTCGTGCTACCTCTTTGCGGACATCCTGTACGAGGCCGGCTTGCCGCCGCAGATGCTGCAGGTCATCACCGGCGATCCGCGAGAGATTGCGGACGAGCTGATCACGAACCCGGCGATCGACCTCATCACGTTCACGGGTGGAGTCTCGATCGGCAAGTCGATCGCGTCACGGATGGGCTACCGGCGCGCAGTGCTCGAACTCGGCGGCAACGATCCGATCATCGTGATGGAAGACGCCGATCTCGATGAAGCGAGCACGCTCGCGGTGTCGGGTTCGTACAAGAACTCGGGGCAGCGCTGTACGGCGATCAAGCGGATGCTCGTGCACGAGTCGGTGGCCGATCGCTTCACGGAACTGGTTGTCGAGAAGACGCGTGCGTGGTCGTACGGCAATCCGTCCGATCCGTCGGTCGACATGGGTACGGTGATCGACGAAGCGGCCGCGAAGTTCTGCGAGCAGCAGGTAAATGACGCGATTTCGCGCGGGGCGCGGCTGCTGGTCGGCAACGTGCGCAACGGCGCGCTGTATTCGCCGACGGTGATCGATCGCGTGACGCCCGACATGCCGCTCGTGAAGTACGAGACGTTCGGCCCGGTGTCGCCGATCATGCGCTTTAGCGACATCGACGAAGCGATCCGGATGTCGAACAGCACCGACTATGCGCTGTCGTCGTCGGTCTGCACGAACCGCTTCGACAACATCACGCGCTTCATCACCGAGCTGGAAGTCGGCAGCGTGAACGTGCGCGAAGTGCCCGGCTATCGACTCGAACTGACGCCGTTCGGCGGCGTGAAGGATTCGGGGCTCGGGTACAAGGAAGGCGTGCAGGAAGCGATGAAGAGCTTCACGAATACGAAGACGTATTCGCTGCCGTGGTAAGTGGCGTGTAAGGCGCCCGCGCCGGCTTCGCAGCCGGTGCGGGCGTTATTCGATCGGCTCATATCGTTAGCCGATTTGCGTTTTTGCCGCGCTCCAGCGCGTCGGTAGAATTCGCGGACCTCTCGAACGGCGCATCCACGCCGGCGGGATGATTCTCTCCAATCATTCGGGGTCCGCACCATGAAATTCCTCCGTTCCATCCTGGTCGTCGCGCTATTGCAGGCCACCGCGGCCACCAGTGCGCTGGCTGCCGACGACCTGTCGCAGATCAAATCGGCCGGCGTGTTCCGGGTCGGTACCGAAGGCACCTACGCGCCGTTCACGTACCACGACGAGACGGGCAAGCTGACGGGTTTCGACGTCGATATCGCCACGGCGATCGCGCAGCGCCTCGGCGTGAAGCCGCAGTTCGTCGAAGGCAAGTGGGACGGGCTGATCGCGGGCCTCGACGTGAACCGCTACGACGCGGTCGTCAATGAGGTGTCGATCACTGACGCGCGCAAGGCGAAATACGATTTCTCGTCGCCGTACATCACGTCGCACGCGGTGCTGATCGTGCGCGCGGACAACACGACGATCCGCTCGTTCGACGACCTGAAGGGCAAGAAATCCGCGAACACGCTGACGAGCAATTTCGGCAAGCTCGCGGCCGCGCATGGCGCCGACGTGGTGCCGGTGCAGGGCTTCAACGAATCGATCGACCTGCTGACGTCCGGGCGCGTCGACGCGACGATCAACGATTCGCTGTCGTACCTCGATTTCCGCAAGCACAAGCCGGATGCAAAACTGAAGATCGCGGCGACCGACAAGACCGGTGCCGGCGACGCGTCCGGCGTGCTGCTGCGCAAGGGCAGCCCCGCGCTGGTGGCGGCGATCGACAAGGCGCTCGCGGACATCAAGGCCGACGGCACCTACGCGAAGATCTCGCAGAAGTACTTCGGCCGCGACGTGTCGCAGCCGTGACGCGAGGCTGACCGATGCCGGCCTGGCTGCACCTGATGGCGGAATCGCTGCGCCCCCTGCTGTACGCAGGGCTCGTGTTCACGGTTCCGCTCACGCTCGCGTCGTTCGCGATCGGCCTGCTGCTCGCATTCGGCGCGGCGCTCACGCGGCTGTTCGGGCCGCGCTGGGCGCAGGCCGCCGTGCGCTTCTATATCTGGCTGTTCCGCGGCTCGCCGCTGCTCGTGCAGCTGTTCGTGATCTTCTACGGATTGCCGAACGTCGGCATCGTGCTCGACCCGCTGACGGCTGCGGTGATCGGCTTCTCGCTGAACGTCGGCGCATACAACGCCGAGGTGATTCGCGGCGTGATCGAATCGATGCCGAAGGGGCAGTGGGAGGCCGCGTACTCGATGGCGATGACGCGCGCGCAGGCATTGCGCCGTGCGATCCTGCCGCAGGCCGCGCGCGTGGCGCTGCCCGCGTTGTCGAATTCGTTCATTTCGCTCGTGAAGGACACGTCGCTCGCGGCCGTGCTGACCGTGCCGGAAATCTTCCAGGCCGCGCAGCGGATCGCGGCCGTGACCTACGAGCCGCTGATCCTCTATACGGAAGCCGCGGTGATCTATCTGCTGTTCAGTTCGGTGCTGTCTACGCTGCAACGTCGGCTTGAAGCACGCTTCGGCCGGCACGCGCTGTTCCAGGCGGAGTTGCGGTGATCCGTCTCGACCATATCGACAAGTCGTTCGGCGCACATCGCGTGCTGAGCGGAATCGACCTCGCGTTGCAGCCGGGCAGCGTGACCGCGCTGATCGGGCCGTCCGGCAGCGGCAAGAGCACGCTGCTGCGCTGCGTGAACCTGCTCGAAGTGCCGGAGGCAGGCACGCTCGCGGTCGGCGATGCGCGCATCGAGTTTGCGCCGGGGCGCCGGCCGTCGCGCGACGCGGTGTTCGCGGTGCGCAGGCAGACCGGCATGGTGTTCCAGAACTTTCAGTTGTTTCCGCACCTGAGCGTCGTGCAGAACGTGATGGAAGGACTCGTGACCGTGCAGCGCTGGCCGCGTGAGCGTGCACGCCAGCGGGCGCTCGCGTTGCTCGACAAGGTCGGCATCGCAGACAAGGCCGACGCGTGGCCCGCCACGCTGTCGGGCGGGCAGCAGCAGCGCGTGGCAATTGCACGGGCGCTCGCGCCGTCTCCGCAGGTGCTGTTGTGCGACGAGCCGACGTCGGCGCTCGATCCGGAGCTGTCCGTCGAAGTGGTCGAGGTGCTGCGCCAGCTCGCACGCGAAGGCACGACGATGCTGATGGCCACGCACGACCTGCGCCTGGCCGCGTCGATCGCGCACGACGCGGTGTTCCTCGCCGACGGCCGCATCGTCGAAGCCGGTGCATCGCGCGACCTGTTCGGCCGGCCGAGCGACCCGCGCACCGCGAAATTCGTTGCGACGCTCGCGCAGGGTGTGCCGACGTTCTGATGCGACATGCTATGCCGACTGCCCGTCCAGGACGGCTGCGACGATCGCCTCCGGCGCATCTTCCTGGACCAGGTGCCCGGCTCGCGGCACCCTGATCAGCGTGCCGTTCGCGATGCGATCGGCGAGCTGCGTCGTGCCGTCGGTGCGGCGCAGCGTGCCGGCGTCGGCGCTCGACAGGTCGCGGCCGCCGGCGTTGAGGATGCTGGAGTCCTGCGAATTGCGGTCGCCGCTGCCGAGCAGCGCGGCCTTCAGGGGCGTGTTGAAGTATTCGGCGATCCCCTTCAGCTGCACCGGCGTGACCGAGCTCAGCAGCCACATCAGCAGGAAGAACGCCATCATCGCGGTCATGAAGTCCGCGTACGCGAGCTTCCATGCGCCGCCGTGATGGCCCTTCTTAGCCGGGGCCACCCGCTTGACGACGATCGCGCGATCCTTGCTCTTGCTCATCGGTCGCTCCGCGTCACTTCGCCTTCACGCGGCGAACATGCTCTTCGAGCTCGGAGAACGACGGACGCTCGGTCGAGAACAGCACCTTGCGGCCGAACTCGACCGCAATCGCCGGCGCATAGCCGTTCAGCGTCGCGAGGATCGTCACCTTGATGCACTGGAACATCTTGGTCGACTCGGCGACGCGCTGCTCCGCGAGGCTCGCGAGCGGCCCGATCAGCCCGTACGACAGCAGGATCCCGAGGAACGTGCCGACCAGCGCCTGCGCGATCATCGCGCCGAGCACCGCGGGCGGCTTGTCGGCCGAGGCCATCGTGTGCACGACGCCCATCACGGCCGCGACGATCCCGAACGCCGGCATCGCGTCGCCGACGCGCATCAGCGCATGCGCGGGGCCTTCGCCTTCCGCGTGGTGCGTCTCGATCTCCTCGTCCATCAGGCTCTCGATCTCGAACGCGTTCATGTTGCCGCCCACCATCAGGCGCAGGTAGTCGGTCAGGAATTCGACGATGTGATGATCGGCGAGGATCTTGGGGTATTGCGTGAAGATCGGGCTCTTTTGCGGATCGTCGATGTCGGCCTCGAGCGTCAGCGTGCCTTCCTTGCGTGCCTTTGCGAGCAGCACGTAGAGCAGCGCCATCAGCTCCATATAGACGTCCTTCGTGTACTTCGAGCCCTTGAAGAGCGTCGGCAGCACGCGCAGCGTCGCCTTGATGGTCTTGCCGCCGTTGCCGAGGATGAACGCGCCGACGCCGGCGCCCGCGATCATCAGGATCTCGACGGGCTGGATCAAGGCGCCCAGATGCCCGCCTGCCAGCGCATAACCGCCGAAGACGGACAACAGCGTCACGAGAGTTCCCACGATAATCAGCACTGCCTGTCCCTCACGAAAGACCGGCGGGAAGACCGCCGTTAAACAGGTTTACGGCAGTCGGCAGGAAAACTTTCGCGGCCGCCCGGCGGCGGCCCGACGGTGTTTACCAGCAATTCGCAGACGATTCGCGCGGCTCGCGGGCGCCAGCCACGCCACGTCCGGCCCCGCCCTGCCCGGCGCTCAGGCCGCGGCAGCAGCCAGTTCGGCGCGTGCGGCGGCAGCCTTGCGAGTCTTGCCCGCGCGCGACGGCGGCTGGCACAGGCCGCACACGAAACCTTGATGCGGATCATGCGCATGCGCGACGAAGTGGCCGCCGCAGCGCGTGCACGGGGTCATCTGCAGCATCCCCGAATCGAAGAAGCGCACGAGCGTCCAGGCGCGCGTGAGGCTCAGCGCGGCCTCGTCGCCGGACAGGTTCACGTGCTCCAGATAGAGCCGGTACGCCTTCACGATCGACTGGATCGGCTCGCAGCGGCCGTGGTCCTGCATGAACCGGTAGATGTTGTAGAACAGCGACGAGTGGATGTTCGGCTGCCACGTCATGAACCAGTCGGTCGAGAACGGCAGCATCCCCTTCGGCGGCGACACGCCCTTCAGTTCCTTGTACAGCTTGATCAGACGGTCCCGCGACAGGCTCGTCTCCGCTTCCAGCAGCTGCAGCCGGGCGCCCAGTTCGATGAGTTCGATGGCGAGGGTGATTTCCTTCACCTCGATCACGACGCTTTTGCTTGCCATGGTGATAACCGTCCGCTTGACGTTGTTCGGATGGATGGCCAATACGCTGCCGGCCGGCGCGGCACGCCGGGACACAACGCAAGGCGGGATGGATCAGCGGACGCCTTCGACCTGCTGCCCGGCCATCAGGATGGCCGAGTGGGCGTGCGCGACGACATCGCTGCGGCCCTTGTCGGCGAGCGACGACAGCAGCGCGTGATCATCGAAGCGGAAGCGGCACAGCATCTGGTTCGACGCAGCCAGCTTCACGGTCTGTGCGAGCGTGAGGTTGGCGAGCACGTCGGCGAGTTCCTGGGAAATGCCCATGCGGAACATGCCCATCGCCTTGTCTTCCCGCAGCAGTCGTTGCGCGAGGAGGAGGTACGACAGGTTGACCTCTTTGATCTCACTGAGCATTTCGCTGGTAGCGCTCATGATTCCCCCGTTAAAGAGCTTTGCTTTGGCCATTCGTGTTATGAAAACGTTTGCTCGTTCGGAACGCTCTTGGCGCTCGGTCGGCTCGTTTATAGTCTTACAGGGCGAATTTTGGCCAAACGGCATTTATGCCGGTATCAGCGAAGTGGCGTATGCCATGCAGGATTTGTCTGTAAACCGTGTAGGAATTTTTCCGACAAAAGCGAATTGAAAGGAGCAATCGGAAAAACGGGTTGCAACGCGGATTCGGTTGCGATGGGCCCGATGGCCGCCGCGCGGTGGCGGGAGGCTTGCCGGCAAGGCTGCCGACAATCGGATCGGTAAAAATTATAGTGCTTTTTCACGATAGCGCAACAATAGTTGCGGCCATCTCGATTCACGATTCCGCGCCCCTTTTCTCGGGGTTTTCGCGTATTTCATCGTGTAACAAGCCTTAAGTGTTTGAAAAAACACTCGAACCCCTCAGGGCGATATCGATAATGGACTCCAATGGGCGGCGGCGCGAGCCGTGCCGGCCCGCCCCGCAGCTTGCCGTCCGGCGCCCCGCGCACCCCGCCCAGGGCCCGGCCACGTACCGCCAAACGCGGGCGTCGGCGAGTTCCGCAACGTTGGATGGGATCCACATCAGCGCCACGGCGCCACGGATCGAAACCGGAGAACACCCATGCGAATTGCCCAGATCGCGCCGCTTTACGAAGCCGTTCCGCCGAAACTCTACGGCGGCACCGAGCGTGTCGTGTCCTACCTCACCGAGGCGCTCGTCGAACTCGGCCACGACGTGACGCTGTTCGCCAGCGGCGACTCCGTCACGTCGGCGCGCCTCGAGGCGGCCTGGCCGCGCGCGCTGCGGCTCGATCCGTCGATCCGCGATTCGATGGCGCCCCATATGCGCCTCCTCGAGCAGGTTGCCCGGGTCGCGCACGAATTCGACGTGCTGCACTTCCACCTCGACTACCTGCCGTTCTCGCTGATGTCGCGCCTCGACACGCCGTACGTAACGACGCTGCACGGCCGCCTCGACCTGCCGGAACTGCAGCCGGTGTTCGACGCGTTTCCCGACGCGCCGGTCGTGTCGATCTCGAACAACCAGCGCAAGCCGCTGCCGCAGGCCGCGTGGGCCGGCACCGTGTATCACGGGCTGCCCGACACGCTGCTCACGCCGCAGCCGGGCGTGAAGCCCGAATACCTCGCGTTCCTCGGCCGGATCTGTCCCGAAAAGCGCGTCGACACCGCGATCCGGATCGCCGCGCAAAGCGGGCTGCCGCTGAAGATCGCCGCGAAGGTCGACAAGGCCGACGCCGACTATTTCAAGGAAGTGATCGAGCCGCTGCTCGGCGAGGCGCACGTCGAATTCATCGGCGAGATCAACGAAGCGCAGAAGCCCGCGTTCCTGTCCGGCGCGAAGGCGCTGCTGTTCCCGATCGACTGGCCGGAGCCGTTCGGCCTGGTGATGATCGAGGCGATGGCCTGCGGCACGCCGGTCGTCGCGTTCAACCGCGGCTCGGTGCCGGAAGTGATCGAGGACGGCGTGACCGGCTTCATCGTCGAGGACGTGCAGGGCGCGGTCGGTGCGCTGCACCGGATCGACACGCTGTCGCGCACCGCGATCCGCCAGCGTTTCGACACGCGTTTCAGCTCGAAGGCAATGGCGCAGCGTTATGTCGAAACTTACGAATCGCTTTGCACGGCGACCAAGCAACCGGTATTGCGGCGGGTCGCGGGCGCCTGACACGGAAATCCGCGCCGAAATATTCGGTAAAATCCGCGCCGAAATCGGCGCGCAAAACAAAAGAGCCGCATCGTCGATGCGGCTCTTTCTATTTGGCTTGCAGTCATTCGATCACGAAACGGTCGCGGTTTTTCCCGACGATCCAATTCGGCGGCTTGCCGCGCCCGCTCCAGGTTGCACCCGACTTCGGATCGCGGTATTTCGGCGGTAGCGGCGCCTTCTTCGGCGGGCGCCCGCGCCGTGCCCGCTCTGCGAACCCCAGGTCCTGGGCCGTCAGGCCGTATTCGGCAATCATTCGCTGGACGTCGGCAATCACCGTCGCCACTTCCTGGCGGCGTACGTCGTCCGCCTGGGCCTGCAGATCGGCGATCTGCGCCTTGAGTTTCGCGTATTGAGACATTTTTCGACTCCCCTTTTCGATGATGCGGCCCCGGCGAATCCGGCCGGGACACCAACATCCGTTACGCCATCCGCACTACCGCCCTGCCCTTCGAAATAAATGCTGTCATCTTTAACCGAATCGTCTATATCGAGAATGCGGACTTATTCTAATAAAAGGCATTCGTCAGCCATTCAAATTTAACAATCGTTGACCCTCCCGGACCCGATTCATTTCCTATAATCCAGACCAATTCCGGGCGATGGAATAAATCCGCAGTGTCGTCCGGCGGTCTTCAACCCACTTGAACAAGGTCCTTACATGAATCTTTCTCAGCGTCTCGCTGCAGAGGTATTCGGCACGTGCTGGCTGGTGCTCGGCGGGTGCGGAATCGCCGTGCTGGCTGCCGCCTTTCCGGGCCTCGGCATCGGCTTTGCCGGCGTCGCACTTGCCTTCGGCCTGACCGTGCTGACGATGGCATTCGCAATCGGCCATATCTCGGGTTGTCACCTGAATCCGGCAGTGAGCGTCGGCCTGACGGTCGCCGGCCGCTTCCCGGCACGCGATCTCGTGCCGTACATCGTCGCGCAGGTCGTCGGCGCCACGCTCGGTGCGTTCGTGCTGTACCTGATCGCAACCGGCAAGCCGGGCTTCGACGTCGTCGGCAGCGGCTTTGCGACCAACGGCTTCGGCGATCGCTCGCCCGGCCATTACTCGCTGAGCGCATCGTTCATCTGCGAAGTCGTGATGACGGGCTTCTTCCTGTTCGTGATCCTCGGCGCGACCGACAAGCGCGGTGTGCCGGCCGGCTTTGCGCCGATCGCGATCGGCCTGTGCCTGACGCTGATTCACCTGATCTCGATCCCGGTCACCAACACGTCGGTGAACCCGGCGCGCTCGACCGGCCCGGCGCTGTTCGTCGGCGGCGACGCGATCGGCCAGCTCTGGCTGTTCTGGGTGGCGCCGATGATCGGCGCGGTACTCGCAGGGATCATTTACCCGCTGGTCGCCGGGCGTGACGACGCCGTCGACCTGCTGCCGGCATCGGCTCGCACAAGCGAATAAAACACTACGGGGTCAAGCGAGCAGAGCAGCGAGCCTCACGCTGTCCAAGAACATCGAGGCAGGCAGTTTCGACGGGCGCCATTGGCGCCCGTTTTTCATTTCCGCTCGGGAAACGCGCCCGGGGCCGGGCGCTCAGGAAGCGGCGACGTTGTCCTCGAGCGAGAACAGCGTGCGCAGGTGGCGGGCGACGCCGGCATCGAAGTTGTTGCCGATCCGCGGAATGTGCGGCAGCCGCGCGACCAGGTCGGGGTTCGCGTTGTTCATCATGAACGCGTGACCGGCGGTTTCGAGCAGGTCGATGTCGTTCATGTTGTCGCCGAACGCGATGCAGTGGCCGGTATCGACGCCGAGCCGCGCGAGCACCGTGCGCAGCGCGCGGCCTTTCGACACGTTCGCGGTCATCACTTCGAGACAGTCGGGCAGCGAGTACGTGACGTACAGCGCATCGCCGAAGCGCACGCGCATCTGCTCGGCAACCACGGCCAGATCGGCCGGCTCGCCGATATACAGCACCTTCGCGATACCGGCGCCGTTGTGCGCGGCCATGTCGATCACGTCGTACCGGAAGCCCGAATCCTGGTGGAAATCGAGCAGATGCGGTGCGTCGCGGTCGATCAGCCAGCCGTCGTTGGTGAACAGGTTGACGATCACGCGGCCGTGCGCGCCGGTGACGTCCGGCTGCACGAGGCCGCGGACGATCGCGGGATCGATGTCCTGTGCGTGGATCGTCGTGTCGTCCGGCGCGTGCACGCGCGCGCCGTTCGACGTGATCAGGTACGGCCGGATGCCGAGCACGTCGCGAATGCCGGCGACGTCCGCATAATGGCGCCCCGTCGCGATCACGAACTGCAGGCCGTCGCGTTCCAGCCGGCGGACTGTGTCGATCGTGTACGGGTCGAGTTGGTGGTCGCTGTTCAGCAGGGTACCGTCGAGATCGGTGGCGATGACTTTGTACATGGGACGGGAGAATGGCGCTCAGGGCTCTGCGGAACCGCCATTTTAACGTCGTGCCCGGCGGCGCGCCGGACGGTTCCCGGTCAAGCGCCGCCTTTGGGGCTGCGTCAACACACCTTCCACCGCACCTTGCTTGGCTTCAGCCGCCTTCCGCCGCCCGCAACGCCTGCAACGCGAGCCGCAGCGCGCCATGTGCGGAATCGTCGAGCGGCGCGCGCAGCCGGGCGGCATGACGCGCCGGCACGGCCGGTGCGAGTGCGTCGGCCAGCCCGCCGCACAGCGCGACCGGCAGCGCCTGCTGCGGATCGAGCGCATCGATCATCTTGCCGATCTCGTCGCCGGCCTGCGCGATCAGCGCGCCGGCGACCGGATGCGTGCGGTGCGCGAACACGATCGGCGCGAGGCGCGCGTAGATCGTCTGGTTCGCATCGCACGACCACTGGACGAGCGCGTCGCGATCCTGCGCGCCCGTTTCCGCGAGCAGCGCATCGGCGAACGCGTCGCGCGGCACGCGGCCGTCGAGCGCCTGTTGCGCGTATGCGAGCGCGCGCACGCCGAGCCACGCGCCGCTCGCCTCGTCGCCGGACGGAAAGCCGAAGCCGCCCGCGATCCGGCACGCGCCGGCCGCATCGAGCGCCGCCGCGTCGCCGATTTCGCGGATCGTCTGCAGCGCGGCAGCCAGGTCGGCGCCATCGTCCGCGAGCACCGGCGTATGGGTGCCGATGTGCGACTGCCGTGCCGGCGCCTGCGCGTCGGTCCGGAAATGGTCGTAGAAGCGCCACGAGCGGATCCGCTCGCGCACCGCGATCATCTCGGGCGCGCCGGTCGGATCGGCGAACTCGGTCATCATGCTGTCGAAGCTCGCGACCGGCTGCGGAATCGTCTGCCAGTCGCCCGACGCGGTGCGCGCGCGGATCTGCGCGCCCTGCCGGTCGACCAGCAGCGTCGACGGGCGCAGCAGCGCGCCGCCCCAGATGCATTCGCGCTTGACCACCGGATCGAGCGCGAACTGCGAATTGCTTGGAACTGGCAGGCCGAGATCGATCGAATAGCCGAAATCGTCGCACGCGAAGCCGAGCTTCAGGCTCACGGGCCCCTTGCGCACCGTGCCCGTGACCGGCGCATCGCCGGCCAGCATCGCGCGCGAGAAGCGCTCGGGGCCGGCCCACAGCGTCGACGGCAACCCGCCTTCGCGGGCGAGCGACGGGATCACGCGGCCCTGTGCGGTGTCGGCGAGCAAGCGCAGCGCGCGATACACGCTCGACTTGCCGCTGCCGTTCGGCCCCGTGACGACGTTGAGCGCCGCGAGCGGCACGATCAGCTCGCGCAGCGAGCGGTAATTGGCGATGGCGAGCGTCTTCAGCGCGGTCATGGATACGGAGATGGGAATGGCGGGCACCGAACCGCGTTCAGCGCCCTTCGGCGGCCTGCGGATCGGCTGCGGTGTTGGCCGCGGTGCTGGCGGCGGGCGCCCGCGCGTGCGGTCGTTCGGGATTCGGCGCGTCCGGTGCGGATTCGTGCGGATACAGTTCCATCCGGCTGCGCGGCAGGCATTGCGGATAACGGTCCTGCAGGTACGCGATCAGCCCTTCGCGCACGCGGCAGCGCAGATCCCAGCACGACGACGAATCGGCCGCGCTGACGAGCGCGCGCAACTGCATCGTGCGCTCGGTCGCGTCGGTCACCTGCAGCACCTGCACGCGGCCGTCCCACTCGGGCGCCGCGTGGACGAGCCGCGCGAGCTCCTCGCGCAGCGGCGCGAGCGGTGTGCGGTAGTCGACCGACAGGTAGACGGTGCCGAT
>STHB01021679.1:0-11776 GCA_018908115.1 Anopheles rivulorum
TGATTACGCTCGCCTTTACGTACCGCCCGGCGGTGCTGGTGCGCGAACGCGCGGCAATCGACAATCCCTTCGGTTTCAAGGTGACGGCATACAGTCGGGATGCGGAGGATGCTGCACCTGTTCAGCCCGCCGCTGCAGGAGGCGCCCGATGAATGTGCTTGTCGCGACGACAATCCTGTTGGCAGGCCTGGCGGCGCATGCGGTCGACGCGCATGTCATGCCTGACTGGACTCACGACGCACGGGTGCGCGAAGTGCGTTACGTGTCAGATGAAGTCGTGCGCATCGTCGCGCAGCGCGGCTTTGCCACACACGTCGCGCTGGATCCGGCGGAACACATTCTCGTCGTCGCGCCGGGAGATCGTGATGGCTGGTACGTGGTGGCCAATCGTGGTGATCACGATGTTTATCTGAAGCCGAAGCTTGCTGCACACGACACGAATCTCGTTATCCGCACCGATCGGCGCAGCTACAGTTTTGATCTCCTCGTATTGCCCCTGAATACCCGCTTCGGCAACACACGCGAGATGTATCGGGTGAGTTTCGTGTATCCGGACTCCACCACGTCGAATGCGCCTATTGCCGCGCGCCTGGCGTGCCTGCAGCAACGTCTTGCTCAGCCATCGGCGGTGCGTAACACCGCGTATTCGATGCAGGTCATGGCGCATGCTGAGGATATTGCACCGTCCGCTGCGTGGGATGACGGCCGCTTTACGTACATCCGAATCCCTAACAATCGTCGCATACCGGCGATATTCCGGGTTGAGGACGACGACACCGAGCGTCTGGTGGACAAGCATATGGACCACGACGTCATTGTCATCCATGAGCTTGCGCGCCGTCTCGTCTTGCGTCTGGGCGATGAGACGGTCGGCTTGTGGAACGAAGCATTCGACATCGATGGCGTGGCGCCGCGGCACGGCGTGACCGTCGATGGCGTGCGCCGCACCTTGCGGAGCGACGAACATGACTGAAAGCACCTCGCGCCACAAAATATCGCCGGATGACCATGTCGATACGAGCGGGGACGCGGATACGGATGCCCGATTCGATTCACCCGCCACGCTCGATCGCGGCATTCCTGACTTGGATGGGCTGAGGCGTCGATCGATTGTCGGCTGGCTTGTGCCGCTTGCCATCGTCATGCTCGCGCTATTGGGCGCAGTCTGGACGGTGCACGGTGTGCTCGTCCGCCATGACGACGCGGCGCGTGCGCGCCGCAGTGCGCTCGATGCGAAGGGCACGCACGAGAAGGTGTTCGAGGACGCGCCCGCGCTTGCGGAACTGGCGTCGGCCGCGAGCGCACCGCCCGTGCGCTCGTCGCCGCCCGCAGTGGCACGGGCGGTGACGCCCGTCGATCGTATGGCGCCAGGACGCAGCTATTACGATGCGCCGCTGCTTGCCATTGGGGCACGCGATAGTCAGATGGATGAAGCGAGCGAGGGCGGGTCCGTCGGAACAGGTGCATTGCCTGCACGCACGAGCGGGCAGGTGCAGGATGTGACCCCGGGTGCGGCGGGATCTGTGTCGCAGCCCTTGTCGTCGCCTCTGTCGCAGGCGCTGACGCCGACGCACACGCCAAAGGTGACGGCGGCGTTCATCGGCAACCGCAGTTTGCTGCTCGCTCAGGGCACCAAGATCGATTGTGCCGGCGACGCCGCATTCGATTCGACGCAGGCCGGCATGTCGACCTGTACGGTCACACGGAATGTCTATTCCGATGATGGGCGCGTTGTGCTTATCGAGCGTGGCTCACAAATCAATTGCGAATATCGCGCAAATCTTGGGCCTGGGCAAAGACGCGTGTTCGTCCTGTCAGCACGAATTGTCACGCCGCACGGTGTGACCGTACAGATCGATTCGCCGGTGGCCGATGCGCTGGGGCGCATGGGGATGGCCGGATCGGTCGAGAACCATTGGGGCGAGCGCGTCGGTGCGGCGATGCTGCTCGGGCTAAGCCAGGACGCGATCGGCTACCTGGCCACGCGCGGCGGCAACGGCAACGGCACGGTCGTCTATCAGAACACGCAGGCGCAAGGCAACGACATGGCCACGCGCGTGCTCGATCAGACGGTCAATATTGCGCCAACCCTCAAACAGAACCAGGGTGCCGAATTCATGATTGTCCTTGCCCGAGATCTGGACTTCGGCTCCGTCTATTCACTGGAGCCGGAGGGCATGAGATGAAAGCACGCGAGCAGACGTTCGAGGGGCAAACCTATCGTCCGGCCGATGGGCTGTCGGTATTGCCTGATGATGCATCAGTGAAGGAGCTCATGCGCCCGTTCGCACCGTTGCTTGCCGATGCGACGGTAACGGAGCTTGTGATTAATCGACCGCAGCGCATTCTGACGGAAACTCATCTGGGTTGGCAGGCGCACGAGCTTAAGGAGCTCGATTTCGAGCGATTAATGGCATTCGCCGTGGCAGTTGCCACATTGACGAATCAGGGAATCTCGGCCGAACGGCCGCTGCTTTCGGCACTGCTACCGGGAGACGCGCGCATACAGATTGTGGTGCCACCCGTGGTGCCGCCGCGAACGGTTTCGGTCACGATCAGGCGTCCGGCTGCTGATGAAAAGACGCTCGACTGCCATCGTGCCGAGGGGCTGTTTGAGCAAACGGTTTGGCGGCGCCCGAGTGGTCTCGAGACACTCAGACGCGCGTTGCAAGCGGTCGACCAGACGCTCATTGAGCGACTCGAGAGGCGTGATTTTGCTGCCTTCTTCGAAGGCGCGGTGCGAGCGCGCCGAAATATTGTCATCGTCGGCAGCACGGGTTCCGGCAAGACGAGCTTTATGCGCAGCCTCTGCCGATACCTAAGCGCGGACGAGCGCATCGTGACGATCGAGGACGTGCGCGAGCTCTTCATCCGGCATCTCGACAATTGCGTCCATCTGCTCTACAGCAAGGGGGCGCAGGGTCGTGCACATGTGAGGCCTGCGGATCTGATTGCCAGCGCCATGCGCATGCGTCCCGACCGTGTGTTGCTAGCCGAGCTGCGTGGTGCGGAAGCCTACGACTTCCTGAAGCTTTTGACCACGGGACACGCGGGATCGATGACGAGCTTTCATGCGTCCAGCGCGAGCATTGCCATCGAGCGCTTTGCGCTGATGGCCAAAGAGCATCCCGAGGCGGGCGCGTGGGACATCGCCGCGCTTAAGCGCGTGCTGCTTTTGACCATCGATGTGGTCGCGCACATGGAGGCGCAGCCCGTATTGGACTCGCACGGTGCCCAGATCGGCAAACGCTGGGCGATGACGGAAGTCTGGTTCGACCCGCGCGAAAAGGCAGGCGTCGCGGTTGACCAACATGATCGGAGCTGCGATGCACGACACGTTTGAAGAGAGGGCCCGCGTGGGGCGTGCGACGATTCTCACGCTCGCTATCGTTATCGGGATATGCGCCGGATTAGCCGCAGCCGAATGGTTGGCTTCATGGCTGCTGTATGCGAGCTTGCACCTGAATCCGCTGCGAGCCGCGTGGTCGATCTGGCTCAATACGCTTTGGGCATGGTACGACGGACGCTTGCCGAATATTGGGCGGCGCTTGGCCGGTGCGGGACTTCTCGGGTTGCTGCTTGCCTTCGGTGGCCCCGCGCTTGCCGTCTATGGGTGGCTCGAGCAGGCAAGTCGCAAGTCATTGTACGGCGATGCTCGCTTCGCGAACGATGCGGAAATTCGCAAGGCCGGGTTGTTATGAACTCGATTGCGTCTACGAAGTTGCAGCCGACGCTCATCGTGGGAAGCTGGCGCGGTCGCTATCTGCGTTTTGCGGGCCAGCAATTCGTGCTACTTGCGGCACCCGCGCGCTCGGGCAAGGGCGTGGGGATCGTGATCCCGAATCTGCTGAGCTATTCCGACTCGGTCGTCGTGCTCGATATCAAGCAAGAGAATTTCCGTCTCACGGCGGGTTTTCGGCATGCACACGGACAAGCCGTGTACCTGTTCAATCCGTTCGCGCAGGACGCACGTACACACCGTTACAACCCATTGTCGGTGATCGCAAGCGGCATGTTCCGCGTCGGCGACATTCTTGCGATCAGCTACGTGTTGTATCCGGCGGGCGGACATGACGAGTTCTGGAAAGACCAGGCACGCACCCTCTTGCTGGGACTGGTCCTTCTGTTATGCGAATGGCGTGATGCGCGTTTGGCCGGCGTGCGCGAGGTGCCTGACTACCCGGTCACGATGGGTGAGGTGCTGCGCCAATCGTCAGGAAACGGTCAACCGATAAAGACCTATTTGCAGCAGATGTTGATACAGCATCGACCGCGCTTGAGTCGAACGTGTATCGATGCGCTCAACCGGTTCCTCGCGAACGACGACAAGGTACTGGCGAGCATTCTGGCGACCTTTAACGCGCCGCTGACGATCTGGGCCAACCCAATTGTCGATGCGGCAACGAGCGCGAACGACTTCGACCTGCGAGATGTCCGACGCCGCCGGATGTCCGTATATCTTGGCGTGACGCCTGATCACCTGAGCGAGGCGGCGATACTGATGAATCTGGTGTTCTCGCAACTGGTGAATCTGAACACCAAAGAGTTGGCTGAGGACAATCCGGCGTTGAAATATCAGTGTCTGCTGTTGCTCGACGAAATGACCGCCATCGGCAAGATCCAGATCATTGCACGCGCGGTGGCTTATATGGCCGGCTACGATCTGCGCTTGCTCTCGATTGTGCAGTCCGATTCCCAGCTCGAGTCGGTCTATGGCCGAGCTGATGCGAGAAGCATTGTCACAAATCACGCGATGCAGATTCTGTTTGCCCCGCGCGAGCAGACGGACGCCAACGCCTACGCCGAGATGCTTGGTACACGCACGGAGCGTTCGCGCAGCACGAGCCGATCGAGCGGCATGTTCGGCGCACGAGGTGGCATGAGCGAGAGTTTTTCCGAGCAGCGCCGCGCGTTGATGTTGCCGCAGGAGATCAAGGAGCTCGATCGCGACAAGGAAATCATACTGCTTGAGAACACCAAGCCGATTCTGGCCGACCGGATTTGTTACTGGCGTGATCCTGTTTTTACCTCACGATTGATGGCCGCGCCGATGGTGCCTGCGCTCGATCTCGTGCGATTTGGCACACAGATCGAGCGTCGGCTGCGAGACCTGACCGATGAGGAGATCGATACTCATACAGGCGGGTTAGCGCATGTGCGGCCGGACTATCTGGAACTCGTACAGGCGTGGAATCAGCAAGACCTGCCGCAGCCGCTTGACGATATCAGTTGCGAGGATGCCGCGGCCTACGTGGACCAGCACTTCATGTTGTTGGGGGTGCCGGGCGACGACATTGCGCGAGCCCGACGTCGATTGCCGCGTGATGACGACAGCGCTGCCGAAGCCGCAGTGGGCACGAGTATCTCAAGTCATGGCGTTCCCCATGTGCGGACCTCCGGCCATGGGGACGACGTGTCGGCGAGCGGAGGTACTCAATGAGCGTTGCGTTCGTCAGCGAAGCAGATCGGGTGCGCGCCGCGTTGGCGACGATCCCCGCAGACGACTATACGACCTGGGTCGACATGGCGTTCGCCGTGAAGCATGGGCTTGGCGATGCCGGCTTTGACTTGTGGGATGCGTGGAGCCGAACAGCACTCAATTACGATGCGCGATCAGCGCGTGCGACATGGCGCTCAGCGAGCGGAAGCGGCGCAATGACGCTTGCTTCGTTATTTTGGCTGGCCCGCGAGCACGGATTCGATTTGGTCGGCTCGCGCGTGCTCGGTAATCGCGCTGGCTTCCCCGCATGGAGCGCTCCCGCTGGTCGCGACACTGATGCCTCGCGCGAGCGCAAGCGTCAGATGAGGCGCGCGGCTGTCGCGCGCGAGGCGCAGGCGATCTGGCGCTGGTCTCGACCGCTCGCCCCCGATCACCCTTATATGTTGCGCAAGCAGATTCCGTCGATGCCCACACTGCGCGAGCTCGAAGCGGAAGAATTGCATGTATTGCTGGGCTATGCGCCGAAATGCAACGACGCACCGCTTGCTGGGCGCGTATTGATCGTGCCGGTCAGCATCGGCAACCAGATCTCGACGCTCGAGCTGATCGATCGCGATGGTCATAAATCGGCACTGGCCGGCGGCGCCAAGGCGGGCGGTTGGTGGTCGGTTGCACCGGGACGGAATCGAGGCGGCGTGTGTGCGCCGATTCTGATTGCCGAAGGGGTCGCGACTGCCGTATCGGCATGGCAGGCGACAGGATGGTGCACGCTTGCTGCGTTGTCGAGCGGCAATTTGGCCAAAGTGGCGGCCGTATGGCGCGAACGGTATCCGCACGATGAACTCATCATTCTGGCCGATCTCGGTGCGGGCTACACGCACGCCGAGCATGCGGCGCGCGATGCCCATGCGCGCCTGGTTGCGCCTCGGTTCGCGCCTGACTCACACGTTGGCGAGCACGTGCCTACCGATTTTAACGATATGGCCGTGCTAAACGGAATTGATGCAGTTGGTGAGCTTTTACGGCGGGCCGTGTTGGATACACCCGTGCCTGCGCCGCTCAGTGCCAGTACGAGCGAGACACACATGCAGAGGATGTCGTTTAACGTGACTGGAGGTGAGGACATGGGACGGGCAAAGGTGGGCAAGGGCACTGGGGCGAGCGACGTTGGGCATCCCGAGGCGGGCCATTCAGGCGGGGACGGCGTCGCCACACAGCTGCCTGAACTACGTGAGCCGGCGGAGGAGATCCACCCGCACGCGTCGACGGCAGACACATTGGCTGAAACTTCGGTCGTCGGGCAGCGTACAGTCGATGCGTCGCGTCATTGGCCGGGCGAACTCCTTTACGGACTCGACTCCGTACCAGCGGAAGTCAAGGCGGCGGCCCGGCATCGATTTGGGGCCACGCTGAGGATGGCCACACCCCGAGAGCACGGCGGCCCCTATCGCGGCGAGGTGTTCAATACCGAGCATTTTCTTGTGCAAGAGGTTGCGCCTCGCAGCGTAGTGTTTCACGCGAAGGGGAAAATGGCGTTCGTGTCGGATCGGTTGCGATGGATGGACGCGAACCATCGCCTGAACGGTGCGGACGTACAGATCGGCTATGACGGTGAGCGAGCGAAGGTCTACCCGTGGGACCGTACGCGCGATCAGCTCGAGCGGACGGTGGCATCGCTAAAAAAGTCCGCGCGGGAAATCGGACTAGACGATATGGATGCGAAGCTCGATGCAATGCATGCAGCATCATGGGCACGCGTGAGAGCCGCACGTGCAGCCGCGCTGGCGCAAGCAACGCCGGGTACAGCGGGCCGTGGCGACGCCGATGATCTGCAGCGGTAGTCGATACGGCAATGCGCGATAGGTAGATGCTCAGCCGGGCAGATCGTCACTGTACGGCACGAAACTGGTGAGGTGCATGATGGATGAACTTGAACCGCCGACGCTTTTCGCAACTGGACCGGATTTCGCCTTGAACGTCATTGAGCCCGAACTGTCGCCGGACGTCGTGATAGATCGGCGCGGGCTAGCCGGTGGCTCTCTGGAGGAACAATCCAGCTACATCGCGATGCTGGCACGTCGTCGACGGGAGTTCGATGCGGCCCGCGCCCTTATGCTCGAACAGGCTGCCGAGGTCTCTCGCGGGCCTGCGCGAGCAGATGCTGGGACAGACGCTATCCGTGACCAAGGTGGCACGCTGCCAGTGCCGAAGCTCACGCCGCTGGCAGAGACACCCGAGCGTGTCAGGCGACGCTATTTGCGAGCCGGTAGTCAGTATTTCTTGATGGATGCACCTTACCGACTGGCGTTCGAGGATCGGGGGCGGTATCTCGTCACGGCGCACGCTTGCGCGGACATTGTCGAGTCGATGATGGACGTCGTGCGGGAGAAGGCCTGGACCTGTATTCGCGTATCGGGATACGACGCCTTTTGCCGAGAGATTGGGTTGCAGGCCGCATCAATTGGAATTGAAGTGAGCCGATCTATACCGAACACCGTCGACCGTGTTCCGCCTTCCACGCAGTTCGGGTCGCCTGAGCACGCGCGCGTGCGCATGCCGGAGCGTCTTGCTGTGCGGCCACACTCGCAGCCGCAGCTGGCGACAGCAGCGACGCCTCGTGGTGTCCGTGTCGATGAGCCGGAACATTCCGGGAACGCGTCGGCGCGCCAGTCGACATCGGATGATGATGCGATGCAGCTTGCGGTGATCGTGGCGGTGATGCGCGAGCAGGGGTTTGGAGAGCGTTCGGTCGATCGCGTAAAGCGTCGCGCTGAGCGCATGCTCGACGCGTTTCACATAGACCGCGTCGAGCTTCCCCGGCCACGCGTGTTCGATCCGTTGGCGCCGTCCACGCGAGCGGAGTGGACCGAACAAAAGCCATCGCGTCCACTGCCGCGAGAAATCGAGCATGCGCCTGCCATGCCAGTGCATGACGAGCGGTAGACGAGCATGGGATCACGAATTCGAGCCCGCATTGCCGTCGAACTGGGCGCGCTAAAGCCGATATGGCAGGCGCGGTGCGCGCAGCGCGGCGTGAGCGCTGGTGAAGGCATCAGGCAGCTCGTGGCCGAATCCGTTGAAGTCGCCCTGGATCCGCCGGACACGGCGGCGGTGCTTTCGGTGCCGAGCAAGCCGTTCGTCCGAATCGGCGTTGGTCTCACACCTGCCGAAATGGACTGCGTCAAAGCACTGGCTCAGCTCCACGGCTTTACCGCTAATCGATGGATTGCCGCGTTGGTTCGGGCGCATCTGACAGGCGAGCCGCAACTGGGAAACCGAGAAATGATACTGCTTGCGCAGTCGAACCAGCAGCTCGCAGCGATTCGCACGCGACTGGGCGAACTCGCGCGGAGCACAAGCGAGGGCCCTGCGGTGTCTGATTGGGAGCGCATGCGAACCGTGATCCTTATGCATCTCCGTTTCGTGGCGCAGCTTCTGCAACGCAACCTGGATCGATGGAGTCGTTGATATGCCGTTTCCTAAAGTTTACGTCGATACGCTCCTCATCAACTGGGGGGATCAATTGTTTCATGAGCCGTTTCGGCATGTACGCGCTCCACATCTGTCGGGCGGGACGTTGGCGCGCAGCGCGCAGCGCCTGCGCGAACGGCTCGCCCTGACGCTTCGGCGCGCGCCTGAGGTGATGGTCAAGATTACCAACAGGGCGTCAGGCGCCCAGGGCATGGGTGCGGTTCGTCGCCATCTGCAATATATTTCGCGCGAAGGTCGCGTGGACCTGGAGGACCAGGACCAACGTGTGCTCGCGGGAGACGCGGCACTGCAAGACCTTTTTGATGAATGGAAGTGGGGGGGCTGGGGGATGCCGGAGGAAAGCCGACGTCGCGAAACCTTCAATTTGATGTTGTCGATGCCACCGGGCACGAGCCGTGTGGCCGTCCGAGAGGCGTCAAGGGCGTTCGCGCGCGAGATGTTTGGCGATGGACGACCGTATGTGTTCGCACATCATGATGACCAAGCGCATCCTCACGTGCATCTATGTGTTCGGGTGCGTGGCCCCGACGGGCGGTGCCTGAATCCGCGCAAGCCGGATTTGCGGGCATGGCGAGAGGGGTTTGCGCGACAATTGCGCGAACACGGTGTCGACGCTAACGCGACGCCAAGGCTGGTTCGCGGCGAGACGCATCGGTTTCCGATGCAAGCCGTTATTCGTATGGAATCCCGTGGGGTTGCCCCACGTTTTTACCGGTCGGCGCTCGATGACACGGCGCGACAGGTGTGGTGGGACGCACATGTCGAAACATTGGCTGTCTGGCGTGAGATCGCGCGTGCATTGGCCAACTCCGGTATCCCTGAAGATCGGACCATAGCAATGGGCATCGTGGATTTTGTGCGGCACATGCCGGCTCGGCAGTTAGCTCCCGAAGCCGCATCGCACGATGGATCAATCGTACGCTCACTGCGTGCTCAATTTCCCGAGTGCTCGCGTATTGTGCCCCTCCCGAGCAGACAACCGTGTATCGGTGACGAGCCAATTGAACCCGAGTCGCCGTTTGAGCGAGATTGATCGGGAACCTGTCGGATTCGTTCTGGCGCCGAGCGAGGGCGATGGTGTTCTCACTCGGGTGCTGCGAACGACGATTGGCGTGCAGAAGTGAATGGCACGCGCGTTCTTCCCGGTCACGACGCCGCTGACGAATCGCCCTGTTTGATCGCGACCGCTGTTGGCGTCGTTGCGCAACGCGCAACCCAGGTATCGACTTGACGAGCGATCGCGTCCATCGATTGGACCGGCTCACGACGCTGGCCAACGCGCCCCAATTACGCGTGCAGCGCTGCCATTTGCCGACGCGCATTTTCCAGTCCGGCGTTGAAACCGTGCGGCTTCATGTCCAGTCCTTCCGCGTAGACGAATTCCACGTCGACGATACCCATCAGGCCGAGCACGGCGCGCAGGTACGGCGTGACGGCATCCGTTGCCTCGCCGACGTGCACGCCGCCGCGCGAGCTGAACACGATCGCGCTGACGCCTTCGACGAGGCCCATCGGATAGGTCTCCGTGTAGCGGAACGTCACGCGTGCACGCGCGACGAGGTCGAACCAGTTCTTCAGTTGCGTCGGCACGTTGTGGTTGTACATCGGCGCGCCGATCAGCAGCAGGTCGCTGCGCTTGAGTTCGGCGATCAGCTTGTCGGACAACGCGATCGCCTGTTGCGCGCGTTCGCCCGGATTCTCCGCGCCGCGAAGTGCGTGAAACAGCTCGCTGTCGAGTACCGGCAGGTCGTCGCCGACGAGGTCGCGCACGATGACTTCATCCGTGTGGCCGTTGGCCTGGCGCTGCGCGAGGAACGTGTCGATCAGCGTAGCGGTTTGCGACTGGTTGCCGTTGATGCTGGATTTGAGGGCGAGGATCCTGGCCATGGGGGCGTACTCCGTTGCGAATGTTGAGGACTGGAATCGATCCTATCATTCACTTTTTATCGCCAAAAGCGATAAGATCAACGCATTGTGTAGCGAATTTGTCCTCAATGGCATGCGAAACAACCTGAAAGGCATCGACGTGTTCGTCGCCGCGGTGGAAGCGAGCAGCTTCGCGCAGGCGGCCGAGAAACTGCACATCACGCGTTCGGCGGTCGGTAAAAGCATCGCGCGCCTCGAGGAGCGGCTGGGTGTCGTGCTGTTTCAGCGCACGACGCGCACCCAGAGCCTGACCGACGAAGGGTCGTTGTTCTACGAGCATTGCCTGCGCGCGATGGACGAGATCCAGGCCGGAGAGGCGCTGCTCGAAACCGGCAAATGGCAGATGAAAGGGCGGCTGCGCGTGTCGCTGCCGACGCTGTTCGGCCATCTGTGCCTCGCGCCGATTCTGATCGAACTGGCGAAGGCGCATCCCGATCTCGATCTGGACCTGTCGTTCAGCGACCGGTCTGTCGATCTCGTCGAAGAGCGTTTCGATCTCGCGGTGCGCATCGGCACGTTGCCGAACAGCAGCGGGTTGGTCGCGCGTCCGCTCGGCGAGCACCGGATGGCGTTCTGCGCGTCGCCGGCCTATCTGGATCACTTCGGTGAACCGCAGACCTATGAGGAACTGGAACAGCACAAGGCGCTGGCCTACACGCGCTTTGGTCAGGTGCATCGTTGGCCCGTCATCATCGACGGCCAGCGCGTGGAGTTGCAGCCCGCCGTCCGGCTGCTGTCGGACGACTTGCGCGCGTTGATGGATGCCGCGTTGGCCGATCTCGGCGTAGCGTGGCTGCCGTACTGGCTGGTGCGCGATGCGTTGCGCAGCGGCGCGTTGCGGGAGTTGCTGTCCGAGCGGCCGGGCGTGATCTATCCGATTCAGGCGGTATGGCCTTACACGCTGCATCTTCCGCTGAA
>STHB01021695.1:0-11775 GCA_018908115.1 Anopheles rivulorum
AACGTCATCTATTTGAACGAAACCAGAAAATTCAATTAAAATACGGTCTCTGCTGGAGCATTTACAGAATTATTATAACATTATTAAAGCTTTCACTGTGTTACTGTTGTCAGAATAAAATTGTCAACGAAAAGGTTCTTCAATGAAGGTTCAGTTGAAGAAATTTTCTTTCATCATGCAACAGTCACACATTCGCTTTCGGGTTAATCTCGGTATAATATTGCAAATGAACCTTACCATTAGCTTCATTGCGTTTGTTTTTGTTCAACACAAACAACTATGTTGTTGTCATAGACTATGAACATTGTTTTCATAATGGGTTTGGTTTTACATCAACTTGGGCTTGCTAAACATGACCAGATGGTGCCGGATTATCGATTTATACACCATGTTAAACGATAGATTTATTCGCTCACATTGCATTTGATGGACGAATGTTCTATAGTTACCCAACGAATAATACCACATACGAATCGGTTGATCTGCGACGTCCTGCAATGGGAACAATCATGATTAGTATTGAAACATTAAAAGGATCACACATGAAAGAATTATTCACCTTGCCATTTGTGTGGCTCCTTGGCCATTGCTTGAAGATCATTTTAGACAAATTGATCAACTGATTGTACATCTTGGCAGTATCATTACAGATACAACGTCATCTATTTGAACGAAACCAGAAAATTCAATCAAAATACGGTCTCTGCTGGAACATTTACAGAATTATTATAACATTATTAAAGCTTTCCCTGTGTTACTGTTGTCAGAATAAAATTGTCAACGAAAAGGTTCTTCAATGAAGGTTCAGTTGAAGAAATTTTCTTTCATCATGCTACAGTCACACATTCGCTATAGGGGAAATGAGCCTTACCATTGCCAATTGTTTAACAGCCGCATCTGTGATTACGTCCCGTCCATTTATCAACACTTACTTGATATGTTGGGCCTGTATGCATGTGCACCAGATTACGGTTTGCAGATCGTTAACGTCCTGGAAATAAAATAAATATAGTTAGTAGCACACTGCGAAAGAAAAAGTAGGATTAAGCTTACCGATTCCATATTTAATCAGATGATTTTCTACCATCCTGCACCACCGTTTCATTGTTACATCTCTTCACTTATTGTTCATCTAAGTTTGCCGAGTGGGTGTTGTGCCGATAGTGAAAAGAAAACAAATAATTAATCATTTATTTTACCATATGGTGATTGCTGACTTATAAATGCATTCAGAGCGGGAGTAACGAGTAGTTTTTCTCCGTTTTGTAGTAACCCTCATCGATTCACACGATTCACATTGAACACACACTCGATTATTTATTAAACTATGACGGGCAGAAAACCGCATTGCATTACTATGCACCATCATTTTTTTATCATTGTGTATTACCTGGAGCATCTTGTTGAGCACAAACGATGTTGCGTACTAAAATGGACAAATATGCTGTATTTAAACTATATCTCATCTATTTAACATCTCGCTTTGGCTTGATCGCGTTAAACAGAATATGGGACAGTTACCTATTTGTTGGCGGCGTACATAAACCGCAAGCGGAAATAGGCGAGCGCAGTTTTTCATTTTACGTCCGAAGCTTGACAGCACCGGAAGATAGCGCAGTGCAGTGACAGCTTCTGGACGCTCGTAAAGATGATTGATTTTCACTAACGTAATTGCTGAAGAAGCCGGAACAGAGGTATGATTTTGGTTGCTTAAGTTTTAGGACTGTTTATGCATTAAAAAGTATTTTCGTTGCCGTTTTTAAAAAACATCTGTCGAAAAGTAATAAAAATTAGACGCAAAATTAATGGCCCCCATGTGTCACCGTGAATGACGTGCCGTGCTGATACAACCTCTGCTACAAGCACTTTGTCGTGCTGCTCGAATGACAGCTCAGCTTTCTGCAGTTTGCTCAGACGAATGCTGTTGTTTGAAAAACGCCGAAGCGAGTGGATGTGAATCGCGCGAGAGCACAGAATTGACTGCGTGTGTAGGGTTGCCACATAAGAGCCTTTTTTTTTTATGTAAGCAATAACAAAAATTGGGTGGGCGTGAAAGGTGCTCACGAGCAGGGAAAGAATAGTATCAGAAAATGTGATCTCGCCTGCGAAGTGCTGCGTTTGTTTGTTTAGAGTTTTGTTTTTTGATAATTTTTGGGCTTGTAACAACGGCGTCCCCAAAAGTGCTGACGGTGTTAGGAAGAATTTAGTGTGAAAGTTAGTGTGTGTGTGTGTGTGTGGGCTACTCGTTTTTACGTTAGTGTTTCACTACTGCTTGGCATCGGATCCTGCAGTAATAAGATATCCTCATTTCGGATCCCCAACATCCTTATCAACCATTTACAAAAAAAAAAAGGAAGCATCAAACAAATCAACCAAACAAAACACACGGAACAGCACGCACAGTTTCAACAGTCAGCCATTGCATTCAGCACACATACGCTCCCCGGTGTATGTGGGGTGTTGCATTCGAGGTGAGGCTACATCTCGAATGCAACAGTTTTTGGGCGGGTAAGTTTCGTTCTATGGTTCTCACCGTTTTGCAGCACTTCGAGCTTAGACAATTCCCAATGATTCACACAAAGGGAACGCGAGAGTGAAATTTAAAATCAATCCTGTGGCAACAGTAAGGAATAGCGGACAATCCATCAGTACAACAATACAAAGCAAATGGTATCGTTTATGCAAGTGTTTGTAGACGCGCGCGTGCGTATGTTTGTGTGGGCGTAAGTGCGTGTCCAAGAGGTACAATCACCTTTGCGACTGTACACATGTCCCAATCATTTTCGCGCACATTCGATGTCAACGCTATTGACAGGTAGAGTTTTTTTGATCGATTGCTTTGTTAGGTGTTTGTTTGTTTTGTTTTTCGCTGCTAACGTTCGAAACATTGCTGCGGGTGCGTTGCGAAGGTGAATATTCCTTACGCACCACACGCACACACACGTACACGCGGGTACCTTTACTCGGCCGGAAGTAGTTGAATCACACCTTCCACCCTTGCGGTATGGCGTGTCGTACGAGAAATTTAGTAGCTTGGCAACAAAATGAGAATCCAGCTTTTTTTTTTCCGGTCAATTTTAGTCAAGTGTTACGGTAGTTACCGGGTAGTACCGGTACAATTGCACAAACACTTGCGATGGACAATATTTGAAGCGCACGAGGGTGCTCCGAACCGGAAGAGCGTTTCAAGAAATACATGCGCACCATACATCCGGTCGTACCGCAAAACAGCCCTGAAAGTGCTGCGGTTACCAAACCGACATCAAAATACAAACACCATGGCATGTATCTGATGAAGGAAGAGGAAGCTTCCGCCCCGACATGCGGTCAGGGGTGCGACAAGAAGGAAGAAATATTGGGTGGGAGCCATCACTTTCGGCAGGTGCAAAATCCAGCAGCCTTATCGAATACGACACCAACTCCCACTGATTCAATGTTTGCTACGATGGACCTTTTTAGGTTTCTTCTTGTATTGATTGCTGTTAAATACTAGTGGCATCTACATTACAATCTGTTTATTTTCTTATTTTTACCAAGCTCCCGGCAAGTCCCTGCCCTTGCTGCAGATATTAGTGCCGGACTCAGGACTTTGATACCGGTTCTGTCGCGCGAACACTAGCTCCACTATAACTCAATGGTGCTATAACACTAATAAATTAGCGAACAAATAAAATCAACGTAGCCCACCTAATACACAAAGAGGCAAGGAACGGCAAGAAAACAGTAAAGTTTGATGTGACCTTCTTGCTGCAACTGGAAACCGGTTGCACAATCCAATATCAATACGCTCAAGTGTCATACCGATACTTCGCCCAAGCTAATGCTTGCGAAAGGAAATGATGCAATGGTAAAAGAAAACGACGATGGAACAAAACAGGCACCTCTTACCAGTCTTTTTGTCTTTTTCTGTTGTTATTGTTGGTTTGTTTGCATGTTTGTTTGCAGGCACGTCAAGACGCAAATCTTTCGCCCGTTAAGGGTGTGTATCTTTGCCAGCGTTCATATACACACACGCCGCAGGTTAAGGAATTGAGCTTCACTTTTGTGCCCGTTGCTGAAACTATGGCTCGCCCCTGCTATGAAGAGCACGTGTGCTAGCATCTAGCATCAAAAGGGTAAAGGTTGCGGTGTACTGAAATGCACGAAAACAGCGCCATGTTGCAGATTACCCATTTATCGATGCAGGAGAGACATCGCCGAGGGAATCACTCTTTGGTTCGATTTTCGTTCGCACACAACAACGTTGCTTTCAAAAGGTGATAAAGTTATTGCCGGATCAATCCGGAGTCGTGCAGGTTCTATTTTCTAAGCGCACCGTGTGGTGGGTCGCTGTTGTCGTGCGTGCGTTTCTCGCAGTAGACAACCCTTGACGACGGTCCCATTAGAACGTTGCGGGAGGGAAAAACACGCTCGTATGCAAGGCGAACCCGCACTGAACAGAGCAGAAGAGGCATGTTTGTGTGTCCTGCCTTTCATTAATATTTTTTTGATGGATAAGTGTAACAAGATGTTTTGCTTGTTTTATCGTATATAGCTTAAAAAGAAGTGTAACTTTATAACCACGACTACATGCCAGTTTTAAAAGAAAGCAATGGCAACGGATAGTAAACTGTTCGCTAAAAAAAAGATTTGGTTTTTGGACAACTTTTATTTAAGAAAAAAAAAATACGGAATCGTTCTCAAACTGAGCGCTACAACTGTTTGTCAAATTGAACCGACTTGTGCCGCTGGTTCATAATCTATTTGTTTGATTAATTTTTAATTATAGCCTTTGTAGATATAAAACATACATCAGCAAAGGCGTCCAATGGCTTCACTGATTTCGGTGAAAAATGCGGGCTCATCCCATCCGGATGCACCCCGGCAATTGATTGCACCGTTCAGATGCTACTTGCCCACGACTAGGAAGACAGGATTTCTGATTGAACAGCATCAATAAACATCAATAACAGTGGCCTTATTCGTACTTTATATATATATATATATATATTTATACCACTTGAGCTTCGCAATGCTTCTCATATGCCGCTACAGCGCTGCGCATGGCGAACGGGTTGGATCGTATGGTCGAATGAGGGGGGGGGGGGGGGGAACCGCATTGAATGCAACTCGCCGCAGTACATAAGCAACACCCGGCCCAATCTGCCCAGTCAGCATCCCGACTGCATCCCGGGGAGGATGTTTTCTTTGTTTTTTTTTTCTTTTTAGCTCCAGTCGGCCCGATCCCCCATTCGGTTGGGCAAGGTTCAAATAATCGATTTCAGGTGCATCGTGCTCCGACAGACGACGGCCAGACAGTCGGACCGCCAGACTCCGGCGCAGTATGTTGCGGGCGGGTAAGCACTCGGATGTGCCACGGGTCGATGACAAACATTCCCACTCGCGTGAGCGACCGGAAGTAGAGGCTGGCGCGGCGTTGCGGCGTGGTACGGTGTGCTGCCATTGCCAGCCATCGCCCAGAGCCCCCAGCACGGTACGCACGGTGTGCGCATGTGCGATGGCTGCACCGACCATGCATTTCCGACCACCCACCAACATCGCCAATCTACATCGCACATCCGCCCAAACGGGAGGCTGCTTGTCTCGACGACCGGCAGTCGCGTCGCCTAAGATATCTCCCATCCGGGTCTCCTTTCTAGCATTTGTTGGTACGCCAAAATCTGCCAGCCAAGATTGGCATTTTTTTTCCGGCCACGATCCCCCGGTATTGGGTGTGTTTTTGTTTACTGAACCGCACCAGAAGCGGTACAGAAACGGCAAACCTGAAGACAAACAGACACACAGAGCGAGAGAGATACTTCGCTACTGCCATTGAACTCAGGCTGTGCGTGTGTGGTTATTTCTTTTTTTTTTTTTACGACGCAGCTTCTTCAACGCTTGTAAATCGATGCAATTCGCACGTGCATATCGATGAACAGCCAGTACGTAGGAAAATATTGTCCCAAGCGCTGTTGGTACAAATGTGTATGCCGTACTCCGCAGCGCGCAAGAATTACACTTCCGTCTGGGCGGCAGACGTCCACCGAACAGATTGGTGCCGAATGGGCCATCATTCATTAGAAACTGTCAATTTTTAATATACGTACGCTGTGCGAGAGGTTCTGGAAGCGATATGACCGTCTGCAGGATGAATCAGGCTGCATTCATGCGACTTGATGGACGCAGGCAGCACTTTATGCAAATCGGGGTTCTTTCTTGGCGCAATGAAAAACACATCCTGCACTAAAAACCATCACCCTCGGCATCGTAAAACTGCAGCCAACGACCGGCTAATGGTACGGCAACACGAATTTAATAGCTAAAAATCTGTAAGCAATATAAAAAAAAATAAGCGAATGGCGTTCCATCGGTTCTGCTTCGCACGCCTCAAGACGCGGGAACAAAGCAAGTCTGGTCGCGTTTGTCCAGATTGCCCCCCCCCCCCCTCCCCAGAGGGCAGAGTTATAACTTTCAAATAAACGACACGTCAACGGTGCGGCAACCAAGTTGAAACTTCTCCAATATTTCCAATGCTGCTACTTCTAACCGATTGCTAACGCCGATTGTTGCGCCGTGTACCCGGCGTACGTACGTTTGGTAAAGTTTGTCTTGTCTAACTCTCCGGTTCTTAAGCTCAAGTACTTGCAGCAAAACGGACACCCGGTACCGTCTACAGCGTCTACAGCATTGGAAAAGTTCCCCAAGCCCAAGGAGGTCGTGCACTTTCCCGTGTACCGTTGACGGTTTCCGGGTGCGGTCGTTCCAGATGCCTTGCGCTACAAGAAAGAAGCGCATTCTTCTCCCAACTCGGACCAGACATACCCACACACACACACACACATGGTGCAGGGCGCATAAATTAGATGCTGGAGCTGTATCGTACGCATGCCTTTTTTTTTACGACGACCTTCCAGGGGCGGCGTGCCATGCGCGCGCAGTTTTATGGTGGCTGCGATCGTAAAAATCGGGCAAACAACCTTCTGCACGATGGCGCACCGTTTGCTGTTGGTTGAGGATGATTCATCCGGCTTTGTCGTGATCGCGAACTAGGCGCGATCGATCAGCAACCGTACCGGTGATTGAGTTGTTTAAAATGTTCGCAACTAACGCTGTGGAAGGCTCCAGGCAATCTAGTTGCAACAATGGAATTTCATGCACTTCCTATGCATGAACTGGTGAAGCATACTTTCACTCAACCGCGTTAGTCACACAGCACCACAAAAAAAAGTTGCACTGGCAGTATCACCAAGAAAAACATAGCATAATGCTAAAGTTGTAAAGCGCCTCCAAACATCTCCGTCCTGGGTCTCGCATACGGCACAAGTGTTTAAATGTTCGATTTTACATTAAACTCTTTCCAGTATTTAAAACTTTACTGCAAAATAAAACGAAAAAGGGGTAAAGAAACAAGCGACCCAAGATCGTTGAGATCGCCCCCAAAATGAGAACCGAAACGTCACTGGCAATCACCGAGTAGTGGTGTAGTGTGAGGCGAAGCTAGCCAAAGACATCGAGCCGAACGAATTGTCAATTTTAGCGTAACGCATCCCGCAGCAGCACCCACCCGTAACCGGGAACTCATCTGGAGATCGTTAGCTGTTGGGCAGGGGAGATATGTTATAACAGTACGGGAATTTGATTCGCTCTCTTTTGCACGCCTTTGCTTACCTCCATCACACAATAAGTGTCGCTTTTCTTACACACGCATCTTTGCGCCCGTCTCTCTTTCTTTCGCTACATTCCAGACAATGGACTACTGTTCCCGGGGTCAGCAGTTTAGCGGCAGTGACAGCAGCAGTGACAGCAGCAGTAGCAGTAGTAGCCGCCGGGCACGAACGGCGCCATTTTGAGCCGGTCGCACCAAGCCGAACAGCTTCCTTGCGTCTGTGTGCACGGTTGGTGGGAGCGGTAGAAGGTGCCCCCTTGGTGGGGGGCGACCCGGGAAACATCCCGCCCATCGCCAGAGTGTCTTCCCGAATGTGGATGTGTGAGTGTGTGTAGTCGAATGTGTACATTTGTGTCCAATCGTTGGCAGATTGAAGCGTCTTAAACACAGTTTATGGTGGCGCATTATTAGGATAAATAGGCACCGGGTGGATAAATCATCCAAAGGTAGGCAAAAGTGTACCGATCAATGAAGCAAAAGTGTTGTTTGTTTTTTGCATAGCTCGCCACAATTGTGGCACTGGTTTCGAGTACGGATAGTCATAGAATAAGGTTGGCAAACATGAAGACTATACAGATTCGTAGTTCGGCTAACGTCGAATAACCGCTGGCACTCTAGAACGATTCAGGATCAAAAAAGGACCAAGCAAAACATTGTGCACATTGATTAACCTGACGGACCACGAGTGAAAGCGCCCGGTGCAAGGATATGAGCGTGTTCAGTGATTTCCAGCGGATGTGGGTGCAGCGGTTTCCCCAGAGTTCGCTGTCGGACGCCTGGGAGCAGGATGTCCGGGCGAGTCTCGAACGGCACAAGCAAAAGATCGCGGAACTGTCGAAGGAGCTCGAGCAGGAAACGCTCTACGTCGAGTATCTCGAGCGGTTGCTGGGCGATGTGGAGAAGTACCGGGAAGCGGGCGGCGATCCGTCCACGCTGTTCGAGGCCAACTCACCGGCATCGGCTGCCAATCTGCTGGCGGGCGGCAGTAATCAATTACGCGAACCACCGGGCAAGATTGACGGGACGAACAGCCAGGCGGACGTGGAAGAAGCGGTAAGTTGTTGGCGTTATAGATGAATCGATCCTATACTTTTTTTATAGTTTTGTTTTAGAGTTGTAGTTCCGAGTTGCTGGGAATGCAAAATCACAGCTAAAAGCATACATTCACTATTGCTGACGTTAGTTTAGAATAAAGACACTGGGATTTTAAATCTTCCGTTCCACTGCACTGATCGGGCAAGCGTAGCATACGTAATATACGTACTGGCACGACACGAGGACGATAATCACGCCCCAAAACAACAAAGTAGACAGACTTTCCAATCGATACGCTCACCCTAATCCTGGGTCGGAGAACAACACAATCGCCATGAAGCTGCCGGCGGATGGTTCGTAGCAGCTAATCGATTTAAGCGCTGTCTCATAGTCCACCCGGAAAGCCTATTAAGCGAAGCCGGGATTTATTGTATTTACTCGGTGCTCGCTCTTTGCCTATTTGATGTCAACGGTGTGTGTGTGTGTTTTTTTTTGTATTCGCGGACGCAAGATTAGCGACGCTGAAGTTGCACTTCTTGATGCCTCGTTTGCTGAATCCGGTATGGAACCACTGGAACGTTTTGTTTCTGGAGGATATCGATAAGAAAGCAATCTCTCTCTCTTTATCTATCTATCTCTTTCCCTCTATCTCTCTCTCTCTCTCTCTCTCTCTCTCTCTCTCTCTCTCTCTCTCTTTCTCGTTGTCGAGCTAAGGTTTTTTTAAATGTTGCTTTGTTAGCATAAATTCTGCTGTTACCGTGAGGGCGTGAAGGAATAATATGCGACGACACACCCGGTACGAGTGCTCCGCTTGTCCAGGCGATCCCGTTTTGTGGTGGAGAAAAAAAATGCGTTAGAAACCTGCTTTTTTTTAACATTCCTCACACGTACAGTGCAGCCAAATGTGCGATTTGCGTTCGGTTTGTGTTGCGTCGTACCGAGCGCGCTGTTCTGGGGCAGGGTTTCGCAACGCAACGCTACTTACTCATCCTTCTTCTTTCAATCACCACCGTCTGCGCACCCTGCCAACCCCGGTTACGTACGTCCGGCACGTGTAGAGCACATCCACCGAGCCGTAGGTACCATGTCCATCGACCCGTGGCATCCAATGTCTGGCGATGAGGCTTATCGCAATACACCGTAACTAATTTTTGCTCCCCAAACGTACGGTTTGCTCGCAGTTGTCTCGCACTCACCACTGGCAGAATTGCAGTTCTGCTGGGCGTGTAGGTACGTTTGCTCATATTCGCCGAGCACAACCAGATGGAACGCATCGACCGGTGTAATAGGGACGATGGTGACGATGAAGCTGAAGTTATCTTATCGCACCTTTTCACTATCAGAATATGTCGCCCATGTGCACCAGCACATACTCTGCTAAGTTGTTGCATTGTGAGGAAAGGGGGAGAGGCGGGTGGGAGCGAGCGAGATGGGGGAGGGATTAAAAAAAGAAAAAAAAAATTACGTAAAGGTAAAGAAATTATCCAAGGGTTGCCCAAGGTGGCAGGGAAATGTGTAACAGAATGCTGTGTAGAATCGATATGTTATGGTAATTTTTTTTGGTTTCGATTCTTTTACCACTGCTTCGTATCCAGCGTATCGGCTTATCGATGGTTTCAGTCACAGGGGTTAGTTTAATGTCCGATAACAGTTTTTATATGGCGTGCAACGCTGGAGACACACTGCAAGACGAATCGCTAATCAATTTCCATATTTTCAATGCATTTCGATGCACCGCAGGTAACGCACGTGTGTCATATCGGCTGAAAGTATGCAAATATTGGTGCTTTTTATTGCATTTATTGAAAAATGCAAATATCTTTTTTGGTTTAGTGGACGTAACAATGTCTTGCAGTATCTTTCCTAAGGAATGGGCATTTCATTATCGTCCTCATTTATGTGTGTGTGTTGTTCATTCAACATTCTACAAACAGTTTAGAAGTTACTAACGATAAAACCAAGTATAAGGTGTTTTGAAAAACATTCATCAGTTTTCCTCTCGTCATCTTCTACCACTGGTAGACAGTTTACTCTGGCGTGTCTTCCTTTGTGACATTAAAACCTCGTAAGCCTTGGTGTCCCATTTCAGATATGCCGCCATTTTTATTTAACTCTAGGAACCTGAGAGGATGCTGCGCTATGAAAGATTGGTGCCATTACACTGGAACGCCTGCGGAAAGCTGTTACAAACTTCCCAAAAGTCACACGGTGCAATTAAATAAGGGTTTTATCTCGCACCAATGCTAGTTTTACGCTTCTCAGTAGATCTCAATCGCCAATTCTTGAGTGGATGTAAGGGTGGGTGCGTTACCATGTACTAGACGACTGGAGAGTCTATCGCCACGACTGGTGCAGCGGGTTTGCCGACTGGATGATGTCAGTGTGCGTCTGTATGTGTGTGTGTGTTCGCCCTAGCTGGGGCAAATAGACAGAACCTGAAAGCAGGAAGCGAATCACTAACCACCTACCAGAAATGGCACCAATGTGTGCAATTGTGTCCAATCGATGGCAATTAGATAGCTGACAAGAAGGGATCACTATGATATCATACCCGCAGCGAGCTGTTTTAACGGATTCTGATTTGGTGACTCTTCGCGTGAGAGCGCGCAGTTAGCATAAAGTCTGATTCATCGCATTAATGAGTAGTAACCTGAAACCGTGATGAGTTGAAGTGGGTTTTTCTTTCGTATTCTCTCTCTGTCTCTCTGTCAACCTTCAAGTGAGATCTAATGAAGATAGGACAAAAGAAGTTGTAAGCAAATTCCCTAGCAAGTAATGTAAACATAACGCTCGACGCAGTCGTTTGCTATTCCGCTAAACCTCATTCATAAAAATAATTATGAACGCACTTTATCTGTCTATGTCGCCTTGTTGTTTATGGCAGCGATTTTTTGTTGTATCTCCAATTTATTCTTGTTTATATTGAGCGGAATGATAACTTTGGTTCAGTAGATTTGGTTGCAATGTTTATCGAAAAAAAATTTAACGCGTCTAGAAAAGATGGTGTGTTTTCATTTATGCTCACACGGCGCTTAACAGCGTGATTTGGCATCACTGTCGCCGTTCACTACTACCAAAGAACGAAGCGCTGTGTG
>STHB01021719.1:0-11771 GCA_018908115.1 Anopheles rivulorum
ACTTGTTCGCTCTACCAAGTGCAATATTTAAAGCAATTCATGCAGTAATGGTACTAGAGAATTACATGCTAATACATCCAGAGTTACATGTTTTGAATCTTTTAAACAAACTTAAAACAACCACACTGAAAACGTGTCCCTGCAACACACCACTCCATGGATGCTTTTAGAGAAGCTTACAGACAGGTGGTATTGTGCTGCATTCACATAAGAGCAAATTTTAATTCTAAATTGTCGGGCTAGTTGAATGTTGACGGGACAGTAACAAACCAGTGAACAATAGTCTACTGTGAACGTTACAGGATCGTAAAACGTATTCATCCACGTAGCATTACTTTGCAGTAAGCATTAGCCCTGCTTTCGTTTCACTTAAAGCTAGGCCTCTTGACAATCATTAGCATCTTCCCTACCGGGGGCGGCGGTGGAATATTTGGAAACGGCGCTAGATCCTAACACGACCGGACCGGTTCAAATCCCATCCGGACCCTTCAAACGTAGTGAGCACTGACTATGCAACTACGTGGTATCTAATAGTCTAGTAATAAGCCATTTGATGGCCGGCATGATTGGGTAGGTCGTTAAGCCAATAAGAGAGAGAGAGAGAGAGAGAGAGAGAGAGAGAGAGAGAAAGAGAGAGAGCCTTAAGCTAAAAAACCTTAAGCTGTATATGACTCTCTGTCTTGTTTCTCAGGAAAGTGACGACCTTTGCCGTTTGTTTTGTTGCAATGTTTCCTAACTACCATTTCGCATTCAACCGTTTGATTATATCATATTTTAATAAGCTTTATTCACGTTCATAAAATGAACTTAAAGTGTTACTAGCTACTTCAAGCTACAAAATTGAAATACATTACAAGTGTGTTTAACATGCCAGAGCCAAGAGTAAAAAGAGTTTTCATGATCTTTTTACTACTTACTTTTTACTTAGTACTTTGCTCTTCATGCGTATTTTAGAATTTTTGTGTATAATATGTTGTTTTTTGTATTTATTTACTAATAGCTTCGATTTGGACTTGACAACACCGATAACTAAAGTCGTCTGATCATCTCTTTTCAAGCAAGCTGTATAAACAACCATAATTTGTTTGTTTTAATTTCTGCTTTCAACATCAATAGTTCGCAGCAAAAGTGTTGGGAATTGTTTATCAGCTTCTAGCACCAGCTGCATCTCGCTCACCAAGTAAAAGCTCTCGAAAGACAAGTCAATGCTAGACAACTATAGATGGCACCGATGTCTTGCCGAAACCGATCAATGAACTAGAAATTCCATCGGAACGCCTATCAAAAGCTGCAGACGGCCGTACAACATTTACTTAATGACTGGCGAGGCAACGGGACGATAAAGGAATGTGGCTCATCATTCTCATCGACCCGTTCCGTCATTGCAGCTGCTAGCTGGAAATACTCTTGCTCCACGAAGAACTTTGCATCTGCACTGGCAGAACTTGCAGCAATGGTTCTCCATCCCCAAGTGAAGCATGGCGAATAAGAAAGCGGAAATGAGTGCTGCAAGGTTCATCGAGGATACGGAAGGGTTTCTTTCTATTCGTTCTGAGACATCAGTTGGTTCGAAGTTGTCTTCAATCGTGGAAAACCACAAGTTCTTTTGTTTTTCGGTGATGGAAAAACACCGGCAAAGACAACCCATTTCTAAAGGACGCTCGCCCGTTGCCCTCAATGTCGTTCCGTGTCGCATTAGTTATTCACAGAAGAATGACGATAGTGGTGTCGTGAACCTGTCAAACGTTTGAAATGGTTGTTGCTTCTGCTGACATAAGTTTAGCGGAGGTAGCTGCCAAGAGAAGCGCCATTCGTTGGTGGTACGTAAAAATACTAACTTTTCGTTAAGGTTTTCGGAGATGCTATCATGTTTGAACAAATAAAATATCATAATTTTGTGAATATTTTGTCATAACTCTTTGGTTACTAAATAGGTTGATTTTGTTTTTTCACTTGTACACAGAGAAAATAGATACAAATTTTGTTGAAAAAAGTTAAAAAGGAATATTTGGTAAGCAATCTCGACTAAACAATTCGATAGATTTACTTTGAAAAGTGTTTCAAAACGGAACATTTAACTTATTCTACACTACACGAGTTGAATTCCCTCTCAATATTTGTCTGAATACTCGTTTTCATCTAATAATTATGCCACGTCTATCAATCTATTGCCGATTGACGTGGAACCTCGCTTTGAAACCGAGTAAACCTCTACCAAATGTATAGAAGACCCAACATTATATCGAGATCGGTCTTCTTATGGGCACCACATTCATTTATTCTATCAAAGACATAAATTAAAGCATCTTGTTTCTTTTTTTTCGTGTGCTTCATCGCACTGCAAACCGGGCGTTAGACCGGTATGGAGGCCGCAAGCTGTTCGTTTGAATGCGAAGCGCTAATTTGAAACGCAATAAATTAGATGCCTTCAAAAATTATGAAGATAGCACCGAATGATAAACTGTCATGCTGTATCAAATAATTTAGAATTATAAGACCAGCATCGTGACGCTGGCAGGATGTTGATCGTTCTGTTGAAACTCGCTTGCCCCGGTCCAAGCTGGCCAAAGCGCATATCGTTAGTTTTGAAGATGCTAATGCGCTTGCTGTGCCGCGCGAAGAACATGAGTGGCCACGTAAGGAAAGCAACAGACATAAAATGTAATGGATGGGATCGGGCAGGTAGGTCACAGATAACCTACTATTGGCACTGTGCGATGAACGATGCTTTGATGTAAATTTGGGTTTATTAGAAAAAGCTCTTAAGTTTAGCGCTATTTCGTCAGCAAGTTGATGGACGCTTGAGTAGGGAATGTGAAGAATTGAAGTTTGTTGCATTGCGGTTGTGTGACAGTTTGATTTGATTTGATGTTATTTTATATTCAAGATCATTATGTCAATTCGTTTTACAATCAGATGACACTGAACATTCTACAAGTTTATAGTAAAATAAAATTTAAAAGATCAAACATCATAAATAGCATAACAACAAGAGTTACAAAGTACAGATTGAAAACCATTCAAAACCGGTCGTTAATGGACAATGGAAACAACGAAACATTTACTTCCATCACGTTGTGATGAGTCCCAGTACACTGATCGTTCAATCAGATGCAATAGTTGTGGCGGTGGTAAAACCATTTTTGTTTTTAATATTTTCGTGCAAATGTTTTCGTGACACCGGGCCATGCCATTCACAGTTTACAGCTTTTTTTTTGTTTTGCAGGCCATACAGCCCGTGCTGATAGTGCGCAATTTTGTCACACTGTCGACGCGAGCAGGGCGGCGGGAAATGCCGGAAGTTGTGCGCGACGTCCACGACTAATGGCTGCCCGATCAAAGAGACAAGCTGTCAAGCGGCGAGATGGAGCGGCAAATGTTTCGATGGTTAATTTATTTTCTATCTTTTGCCGCTGCAATGGCATACTGCAACCGTATGCGGTACGTTTATGCACTAAAAATGCCAATCGCGTAAGTGCACTGGCAACATTACACAAGTGATCATTTGTATGTGTGAGTGTGTGCCGGCTGTCGACAATGACATCTGTACTATGCCGCTGTTGTTTTGCGGATGCTATTCGTTGCCCAAAACCTGGCAAAGCGGCATGGGCTGGATCGAATCGAAAGCATTTCGGCGAGCGAGCTGCCAGCCATGCCCGCCATTTCCGGTATCCAGAGGCCCCTGGTTGGATGATTCGGAAAGTTCATAACATGAATATGCAAACATCGATACATGGCAAATTTCATCGCTCATCGAATTATTCATCAATCGCTGTGGAAATGGTCAACCGTAATGGATTTCGAGTGCAAGATGCGGGAGCTTTTAGGCCATCAAAAGCGTGTTCCTGTTTTTATTTGTTTGCTGCTGTGTACTGTTGCATCGTTTAGATAGACGTTTGGCTGACAGTTTGTTAGATGAATGGGTAAAAATGCGCATCGCTTTTTATTGTTGTATGAAGCAATCGTGACACATTTATAGTTTCCAACCGTAGATGGAAATATTAGTTTTACCAATTTTTATGTTTCAGTAAACAATAAGCATCGAACTTTATTTTTAATTTTCATCCTTTTGGAGCATTTAATTTTTGTATTCGATAGTTTTCAACAGTTTGATGAACTGAAATTCAATATGAAACAAATAAAATGCAAACAATTTTAAATGATACCCATCAACAAAAATCAGTTCGATGAATGATGCTTACAATTTTAACAAAGGTTTTCCTTTCGAAATATGTACCCGCCTTACGTGAAAGCAAATGAAAAGGCATCCATTTTCGAAATTGGATATGAATTTGTGCTAATTCATTCGCCAGAAAATAGTATCCATCATCTGCCATGTGCATTGCTGCTGCTCCGGGAGAAAATAGATTTCTCAAAAGTACGTGCTGTTCGTTAGAACGGCTTGCCCCGGCCAAAACTAGTGAAGCAGCGGTGGAAAGCGTTGCGGTGTGGGAAAGAAAAATAGCCAATACTGGAAACTCAATTCCCGTACGTCCCGTACGTTTACCCTTTCAAAACCCTCCGCCCCTCATTTCCCTGTTGGGTCAGCAATCGATTGCTGCTTCTTCCGAACGACTTCGGCGTACTCCGGTGCCATCCGGTTTTGCCACCCGGACTGCAATGGATGGAGCTTCAACAGAACGTGTCAGTAAGAAAGTTTTCTTGCACGATGCTTGTGCGAGAAGAAGATCTCACCATGTTAAACCCGGCGGGCCGCAGCATGCTGCGGTACGCAAACGGGGTACGTACAGCGCAAAAGTTTGCTGGCCAGCAAAAGCAATGCCATTTTTCATTCTGGCTCAAAATCGTGTTACTTCGCTCTGGCACACTACTCACCTTGCTATCCATCGCTGACGGCATGCATCAATCCAAGCATCGTCTCGAAACGTAAGATGATTAAATTGAATTGAACGATGCCGAACGAACGACATTTTTTATGCTATTTTGCACTTCGTACGACAAATTTTGTTTTTACTTTTTTGTGAAAATAAAGAAAATCATGTGAATGTTAAGGTGCTTTAAACCGTTTTTAAATATGTTCTTATTTTAAATTGTTAAACATATGCTATAAAATCATTATCATTTTTATGAAAAATTTACACTAGACTCAGTATACAGTCAGTATACGGATTATAACGTTTTTAACAGGTCTTTTTACGATTAAAATCAACGATTTATGTCAAAGCGTTATGTACGTATTGTCGCGAAACTGCACTAACCACGATGGAGGCGCATGGTATTATGCACGCGCTGCTTGTTAATCAACAGACAGCTATGCGCAAATGACAGTTACAAGAAAATCATTGTCAAATTAAACATCATTAGGTGTGCGGTAAAAAGCTGCTCCGTTTGCTCCGTTATGTTTCGCTTCACAGGACCTTCATCGATTACAGCCTAGTCGTACAATGCAATTTTACCATTGTGAAAGATTCTATCAATCATACTTTATTGTGTGGAACACCAAATTGATGTTAATGATGGAATGCCAATCATCTCGTACATCATCATATTATCATCAATTATTGAGCGATTTATTATTCTTCAATTTTATGTTTCCAATTTTTTGTTCTCACAAAATGGCCAATTAGACAAAACATTAAAGTAGCTTGTACCAAATTTATCTCTAAAAAATTAAAAAAAAAAACAACCTATCAAACACATCCTCAAGTTATATAAAACATTTTGGAAATGTAACATTAAGCTTCGGGCTCGATTGGCTGTGCCTGTCAACAACTTGTCGACCGCCGAGACGAGAGCTGTTGCGTCCAGCGTCGATGCAGTGCCATCTAATCTAATCATTTCCGCCTGTTTTTGACAGGCGACAAAACCGTTTAATCCAATTGTGGGTGTCATCGGATGGCAGGCCCTCCGTGAAATGCTATAAATAGCACCGGCGCTTGTTGCTTCGAGTTTGGAAATCATGATTGACACATGTCGGCGGGTTCACCATTTTTTCTTCTTCTTTGCTAACTATCAAAAACTTGCAAAAACTTGCAAAAACTTTGCAAACTTGCGAAAAAGTAGGTTATTTTTCGTTTCATATTCCATATTTTTTCCATTTTTTGTTATTTTCTTTTTATTTTTATGTTTTTATTTCACATTATTATCGAAAGTTAAATATAATACACAGCATGAAAACAAAATGATTTTTTTCTTCTTTTCGTTTGCTTGGTGACTTATTGACTAACTTCAAAATCCAGGATTGCAATCGATTGAATGATTGCACCGTCCTGCTTGTATCCTGGATGACAAAGAACATATCAAGCTGGGAGGCCAGCGACATCACCTTCACTCAGCGCTAAGCGAACCAAGAAGCAGCAGTGAATAGAGCATTGTGCAACGTCGGTGGCAAAGGCTAGAGTCAATATAACCGGAAGACCTACCGTCATTTATATTACGGCCAGCTTACTGTTTCCATCGTCCCCGTGTGGGATAAAAAGTATCCACACACAGCGCCGACGCTTTGGTTCACTAACGTGCCTAGTGACTAGCGACACAGCGATGCCACTATGGATGAAGGATATGGTGTTCATTATTTATCGTAATGGGTAAAGAAAGCGGATGTAATGAATGCATGGCAGATATAAATAATGTGTGTAATTTTTGTACGTTTACCTCTGGTGGGCTTCTAGCAGCTAAGATCAGGCATATGTTTTCTAAAAAGCAAATATAAATCAATAATGGTTCGAATTGCCAAGCTTGTGGAGAAATTATGAAATAGCCCAAAGGTTTTTAATTAAAATTGTCTAATCCTGTTATCAAATTTCCTACATATCCTAAATGATGTAATTACACATCCACACACATATCAAACGTTAATTTTTGTTCTCGTTTTAATCCATTAATTATTAGATGTTACATCCAACCAAGCACAAAGCGAACGTATTTAAACAAACGACTCCGGAATCCATCATGGCGTACTTGCATTGTCAGAACTCAACTATTTCGTGCTCGGTCACTGTCTTACGCTCCATCAAATTCTGTATCTCATCATCCAGACTTACGCTATGACGAATGGTTCATTCCTACTGTACTGACCATGATGATTTAAGCTCCCGCTCGTCCCACAATTGCCCATCTCCGAGTAGTAGTAGTAGTAGTGGTAGTGGTAGTTTCACACTGGCCTTCAGTATGGTATGGATTCTTCTTAAAACAAGCACACTGGCTGTGTGTGTGAGCGCTGGACGGATACGTTTACGACCTTTTCCCCGGACAAATGAGGTGTGGTGGTGAAACGGATGGAAGGGAAGGGCAATGCGGGGTGGTGGAAAAATGTGCAACATTTCTTCACTCCGAGCACTACGGTGAAAGGTTTGCCATCCCGAGCACGGTGGTGGTTGTTCGCCCCCTGTCGAACTTGCGCCATCATTTTTACCCACCCTCCTCTCCTTCCCCATCCTCTTCACATCATCATTATCAGCATCATCATGGTCATCCGACTATATATCAACGGTGTGACTGGTGTGGCAGAAAGTATACCGCTCGCCGTAAGAAGGCCAAAACGAAAATCTTTGCCACGACCACCAGTAACAAGGAAACACACTCCGCCCGATGGTCGAAAGCCCGAAGTACGGGGCCAGTGGACAGCAATGGTGGCAAACGTTGCTAAGAGAAATGGCAAGAAATACAGTGACACCACGGCACAAGGTACGGGAAGCTGATGGGCCAGCCAGCCAGGATGAAACACCGGGGCGGTACGGTGTATACGGGTGAAAATGTATAATAATCTGTCTTCTTTCACCTCACATCAATCATGAATCATCATTGCCATTCGCTGTCCCGGGCTGTCCCGGGAAGATGGTTCTCCCCTGTGACCTTGCACTCGCACTCACCGCACTAGTGCCAGGGATGGACAAATGCTGAAGTTTCCTTCAGCGGTAGGTATCACGTTTTGTACTTTCCTGTGCTTTTAGCTCTCCCTCGGGCAACCCAGCAAAACACTATGTAGTGGATGTCCACCATCCGGTGCGGGGTGTCCACCAGCAACCGTTGGCCACACCGAAAAGACAGTCCGAAACTGTTTTCCTCCCGGATTGCTAACTTTCAATCCCCAGGCCACTCATTTTGTCGGAAACTTGGAAGTTTTTCCTTTCTCGCACCGTCCGTCCGCTTTGTGCCACAATTTATGGCAGGGCGAACGAACATAATCACAGTACGTGCAAGGTCCATCATAAGTGAATGCAACGATATATATTTTCAAGGAGGTTAATAATGTCTTAAATAGAATAAAATATAACGAATAGGAGCAATTATGATCGATGAAACCGAATACAAATACGCAAAATGATTAAACTACAAAAAAAAGAGTTGGAAGTGCGTACTCTTGTACGTCACGGACTGTAGTGTAGCGCTGTTGCAGGCACCTTTCTAACGTCTAACGTCTTATCACGAATATCGCTGCTTCCGTCATCTTCAGCGCAAAATGTGATTTGATGTTGCCATCAGTTTACGGGTTTCAAACGTACTTATTTACAGTATAATACAGGGACGAACAATCGAAGGGAGGTTTTCAATCTATTACAAAATAATAAAAATTGGGTTACTTATAGTTTTATAACTTACGTTTAATATATTGATTATTCAATAACTTTTACAAAATATAATCATATACAACACTTCCATTATTTTTACTTGTTTATATCTGAAGCATATGTTTTGTACTTGTGTTCCAGGTCGAAAAGAGCCTCATGTTGCTGCTTTAGCCAGGAAACTGTCGGCAGTTGCTCATCCCTGGTAAAGTGAGTAGTTCAAATGGCACCCGGACGGAGCTGACTCCCAGCGGAATGGAATGATGAGATGAGTTATGGGTGCCATCGTGAGGAAAGATGTGCGGGTCCAGGATTTCTGGTCCCTTTCATCCATCAATCCCCAAAGCGCAACAGCAGCGAGCACCGGACGAACGCTGTTTCGTCCCCGAAATCACTCATTCAGCCGGCATCCATCACCGCCAGGTTCAGCGCCAGCAGCATCATCCAGTCACGCACGGTAGCGATGTTTTCGTCATATTAAATATTATGGTCTAGTTATTTTCCCGTCGTTTACACTCTGGCTCGCTGATGACGAGACGAACCGTGGCATTCATCATGCGAATGGTTTCTCCATTCGTCACCGTCGCCTCGCCCCGTGCGTCTGACCCGCGCCCGGCCCCATTTGGTCCTTCGCAACAAACTTTATTCGTCCATCATCGATTGCATTTGCTTGGAAGCAGGAGTTGCTGGAGCAGGTCGTTATGTGTCTTTCCAGCTTGTCCGGTCCTTTATGCCTGGGAGGTGTTTGGCGAATCAGACATTGAAAGTTCTGGTCCGTTTGTGAGCGAGTCTTTGGGGAGACGCTGACGAATGAGCTCATTGAAACACACACACACAGATAACAGCCAGAAAGGGGAGAACCAGTTCGTCCTTGCTTCCGTATGACACCCAAAGCGAATCAATCAAAACGATTCGTCTAATTTTCTTGATGTTTAATTTTACCTTTGAGAGATTGTGTCATATCGGCGTCGTTCGTTTAATGGTTGCTGTTTTACAAGGGTACGACCGTTCGATTTGTGATCTTCCGAATATTTCCAAAGGAATCTAGAATATTGACGAAATGCATCACCATTTGAACTTTCATTTGGAACTGTATATTTCTAATCAAAACTGGAATCATTTGAAGCAAATCAAAAATCGTACAGATGACGAGGTATTAATTCAAAGTGACGAATACATGATTAAACATTTCAACAGAAACCGAAAGTACTATTAGGAAGAACTATGTTTCTGTTTCAACAAAAACGAATGGTTTGTAAGGAAAATTCGGTTGTCACTAATTGCAACTCATGCCCAAGAAATTTCGATCCAGAGATGATTGTTGCAAGCATTTCAGAGACACTCAATGCTAAGCAATAAACGTAACATGAAAACCAGAATATTACTTCGCTTTATGGAACCAACGATCCTGATATTTCTTCATTTTGCAAAATATAACTTTTGTGTGAGTCTCTTGTCCAATCTTCAATGTTCAAAATATAATATCTTGAAGTTTTATTTAGTAAAGAGTATAAGAAAAAAATTTTTCTACTTGATTTATCTACATTTTGTTTAAAATACAGTTTGATACTTTATTTCTATCATATACGCTTCAGCTGCAGAGTTCATATCAAACATGCATGATCAACAGCTTTCCAAGAAGATCAAATGCAGCTCTGGACCTCAAAGCAGCTCTAGAGCAGCTTCAAACAAAAACTCATTGCTCATGAATATTCTTGAACAAAATGGCCCATTTGTTGCTGTCAATGAACAACCCATGTTATCGAAAAGGCTTCAAACGAACCCTTGCTCACCACCATCGAGCACAACGTTACCAAGATCATCAGCGTCCAATGAGAAAAAGGTGATCATGAAATTCCTGTATGATAAACGATTCCGCTCAATAAGCCATACAAAACGTTTCCTGCGGCTGGAATCGATGCAATTGATTCTTGAACGAGCAGCAAATACTTCAATCTCTACAGATCAGGGTAAATTACATCGCGAACTCCAAACATGGCGGCCATCGAACAAAACGAATGATCGTGTCAATGGTTTGAATAATGACTGACGACTGGCATAAAACATTACCATCCAAGTTCTTTTATGGGATAGGTTGTCTCACAAGATGGACCAGCAATGGAGGCGTTTGCGTCTGGGCTCGGCCTAAGATGGATTTGAAAAGGAAATGCTTTAAGGTTTAACTTTAGTTTCCAACGTGTGTGCGTTCACAAGAATGTCGATATTCTGTCAATGCTCGAGTCATTTTTTTATAAAATATTTTATCCCTATTTTCTCTTCATCTTTCGTTCGTTGGTGTTGCTTCAATGAATATGCTGCATTACACCTTCCATAACAAAACCTTCCATCTTTTTCTCTTCCTTCTTTAGGTGGATGGGTGCGAAGATAAATCATAGCTATTAATTAAAGTCTATTCTCGGCGATATGAGTTAATAATACTTCAACCAACCGTATGCTATGCATTGTTGCCGTTCGCAGTATCGACAACGATACACCGTCTTTACTGTGGCTTGGATTGTCCTTAGAGAAGTATGATCGAATGAGGTGGATGGTTAAAGTAATATATTTCTGGCCAAACCTCACATTGGTCACTTGGTACGAAACACCGTGAGTAAACTCAATAGTCATGCTTTATTTCTGCAAATGTAGCCTTTTCTTTGAGAATAAAACAAATTTTAAATTCTAAAAAACAATTTCATAACAATTTCATCGTACGTAAAATAACTTGTAATACACCACAGCAGAAAGGGAAGTTGTTAATTCTTTCATATTCCGTTTTTAACATCTTCAATCAGAAAGACGGAAAAAGAAACAGAGAAGTGAATGAGAGAACACGAGCATGAGTGAAAGATCTACCGAACGCTTCATTTTTCTGACCATCACCTTGTTGCCTCTTCACTTTCACCGCCTGTTCGAACGATTCCCACAGTACACCATTAGGCGAGGTAGATTGAATATCCCGCCAGCAGTGGCCAAAAGAGCCCATTGATATGAAACTCCGGGCTTGATACGGCTGCTGACGGTAAGAACTTCATCCCTCGGACTCCTCAGACTCGTCCGTGTCGACCGTATCGACCGACTACCCTCGGACGCATATCCGAACACGATGTGGGGTGGTGTACGGCCATAAATCAAATAATCAGTACCTTTATATTGTTTAAATTCACATAACTCATATCGGTGTTTTCCGTCTCTCATTTAGCGTTGTATCTTTGCCTCCTGCCTTGTTGCCTAACACATGGA
>STHB01021745.1:0-11768 GCA_018908115.1 Anopheles rivulorum
CCGTCCAGGATATGCGCTGGAGCGAGGAAACGCATCAGTTCGGACGCCGTGTGTCCCGTGTGCTGCTCTCGATGGGTGTCCTGCTGGCGGTACGGTTAGCCCTGCTGCAGGGTTCGTTACCACGGTTTTCGCAGCAGGACAACCCGACCGCCTTCCATCCGAACCTGTACGTGCGGTAAGTAACAATCACATCCAACGTTCATACGTCCATGCCGGTGGAGAGTTTTTTTTTCTGATCTGATGACCGTTCGTTATGTTCCCGATTGGTTACAGACTGCTTACCTTCTGCTATCTGGCCGCCTTCAACTGGTGGCTGCTGCTGTGCCCATCCACGCTCAGTCACGACTGGCAGATGGGTTCGATCCCGCTCGTAACCACGGCCAGCGATCCTCGAAATTTGCTCACGTTTATTGCGTTCGGTGCGGTGCTACTGTTCGTTTGTCGCGGGCTTATGGATTGCGAGGTAATTAAAATATATCAATTATTTATTGCTTTTCTCCCAAACCTGCTCACCCTACCATTCAACGCACATCCTCTCAAAAATGGACCGCTTTACAGTGGCAATCGATACATCGGAACGATACAAGCGAAACCGTACATCAAACACAAACGCTGTGATGTTTGAGTTTAGAAATGCGATGGGTTTCCTTCCGGGCAACATCCCGCTGCTGTGTGCACATATTTTTCGGATTCATTCCGCAACACGGCGAAGTCTGTCATAACAGCAAAACGAGAAAGCAACAAAAAAAAAACCCCCCACGCGAATTCCGCTGCTTCTCTGGTGCTGTGCCCATTGCATAGTTTTAGGCGCAATACTAACGAACATGCAGCGCAATGCAAACGAAGATCGCTGCCATGCTAGGCGTCTGTTTCGACATGATTCATATTGCATATAGGGTGGAAAATTGTATTTGCTCACGGTTTTGTGCGTTTTTGTGCATGTTGGCTGTTGTCGTTTTTCTTTTTTTTGCTGTTGTTGTGTTCTCTTCCTATCCACTCTTTATTATTATCCCAGCGAGCAAATGCACGTTTCCGTTGCGCTGCACATACCCAAACACAATCCAATCCATCATGGTGCCAGTTTTCAGATGCCTATCCGATACTGGCAACCGATTGCAATCAACTGTGCAAATATTGTATCATGTGCGGAACGCGCTGTTCTCCATTTTCGATTTCCACTCACGATTGCAACGGTGGTATAAGCGAAAAGTAAAGCGCATAACACCACTCGGGTACAGACAAAAAAAGAAGGACCGAATAGCGTGAACCCATTCGCATCCCGGGATAACGCCCGCTTTTCTGCACACTAAACCGATGATGCAGCGCGGAAAATGTGCGCGCTTTGCGATGAGGCGCATGGCAAAAAACCCCGGTTCAAATCAAACCGCCATCCAAACAGCGATCGCTGCACCATTCAGCCACCGCTGGCACGATTGATTGATGTAATGCATCGATTATTTATTGATCACTGCAAGCTGCTTATTGACGTTAATTGCCCGACATGGTCAGAACGGTACGGAACTCCATTTGCAAACTCATCACGTTTGCATCGCGGAATGCATCCGCCCGGCGGGATTTAGAGGCTGGGCAATGCAGTTTATATTGCACGTTATCGGTGTGGTTGATTTTTCTCAATGGATCTCGTGGGGACGGTTTTTTTTTTTGTTTTCTAGGTCGAATAGATTTATTTGTGATGCGTTTGTGCCGCCCATCATCGGGGCAGTGTTTGCTTTATTGATAAAAGACATGAGTTTACCATTTCGGTGACGTATGTCTGTCTGATGTGACTAGGTACGAGCCGACAATGTTTGTATTTTTCAAAATGGTTTTAAAGGAATACATAGAAAACTATATAGCGAAAATAAAATTAAGATTAAGCGAATGAAATCTTTATTACACCTGAAATTATGCAATGCACAGTAAAAAATGGTTTATTAATCGCTAAACTGGTAAGGTCTAGATAAGGACTAATAACGATGACGTCTATATTTAGCAGAACTTGGACGACATATTTTTCTTCGAACGAATGAAAGGAACATTAGCAAGACGGTTTAAAAGTTTAACACTATTTTTAAGGAATAATCTCGTGATAATATTGATTATAATTGCCCGAAGCGATGCGATCATTGATTATTGCTTCTCTTGGACGTTATTCAACCGAACCAGAGGTTCAAGTTCAACTGGTTTTCTTTGATCAAGATAAATCATCCTTAAATAACATTTAATATATATCATTTATTGCGTTGCGTTTTGCATACCTTTTGGCGCTTACGTCTGGTTTAAATCTACAGTATGCCATGCCATTTTTTCCTAAGAAAATAGACACAATTTAGTATAAGGCGTGATGCTTCATCACGGATATTTCTCTAAGATAAATCTACTGTTAAAAGCGATCGACAGAACCACTCAAACTCAAAAAACTCATTACTCAACAGCTTCAAAAAAGAAAAGCGAACATGGGAGAAAATGAGTCAAAAGTAAGTAAGTTATTTAAGGATAACGTTAAATCCAGGAAACGAAAAAAAAACGGGCAAAGCCGTCGATAAGCGATAATGTCACCAAGAGGGTGACAAGAACATTGCGCCTTACCACCAAACATAGAATGGATAGACTTGGAATGGAAGCGCTTTTGTGGGTGCGGTTGGCTTCATCTCAATGTGTACGAAGCGCCATTTTCACCGCATTCCTTAGATCAATGGTCGGACGACTACCACCCGGGTGATGGTATTTCAAAATTCAATTCCTACGCCGATCGGTGTGCCAAACGCTCCGGGAAAGCTAGATTGGCACGCTGATTGGGAGTACGCTTACGGTTTTCCGTGTCTTACTTTTTTCCTCGAAGAAGCCCGGTCGGGCGTGAAGTGCGAATGTGCCGTGACTCGATACAGTCAATCTCGGCATCCACTCCAGCTCATTAGAACAAATGGGCTTCATTTCCCAATCGTTCAACCTTAATTTTGGCCAGCCGGCAAGATACGCCGTAGGCTCGCTCTTAGGGCTTCCTAAGGTTGCTACAGCCCATCCGCATCGCGCACAAAGAATGGGACGCAGCACCAACAACAACAACAACAACAAAAAGAAGAGAAACACTCGAAAATGAAATAAAGACCTTGATGATGTAAGTGATGGAGACGCAGACCGGTAAGCGATATCTTCGCCACCCCGCCCCCGCCAAAACCCTGCTAGCGACCGACTTCCGGGGTATCGTTGATTTATCTCTCGTTTAGGTTGAGATTTTTCTTGCCTCGCCTTGCCACGGTAGCAACCGTCGCTACCGTATGTGGCGTGTCGGAGGCGCGTTCTGCTTCATCTAATTTCGTTGCTCCCAAGCACAAGAGCACACACACATACATACAGCTGGGGGGGAAGGGGTGGTGGGAAACCGGGCACCGGAGGAAGCAGCTGGTGGTGACGCGCTAGGCCATTACCTAGCGAAACCACTTCACAGGCCCAAACCGATCCTCACTTATTCGTCTGTGTCGGCACCTTGTCTGGAGTGGGTCAAACTCGGTGCAAAAAGGCCTCCGACCGAGGGCGCTGTGCAGCAACCAGAACCACATCAAATTATTCTGTTTTAATGCCTTCGCCAGAAAACATCAGTTTCAGGCCTCGTCAGTATCTTTAACCTCATTTCAGCGCAGCCCTGAAGGCCGTGGCGAGTGGCTGATCCTACGCCAGTATTGGCAACACGATTAACTACAGGCACACAATGGGTGAAATGGATGTTTTGTGGTAAAAAAAAGAAACACACACGCACACAAAGCATCTTTACTTCAATTATAACTTCGTTTTCCTGAGCACTTTGGTTTGCGTTGCATTAAACCTTACAGCCAATTGAATGCGAAAAGGTTTCAGAGAGATTTTTTTGTTGTAAATAACATTTATTTAAGGATTGTTTTGTTGTTGATAGGGCAGAATTTATTTTAAATGAAGATTCTTATTCAAACAGGTTTTTGAATCCTTAAAAATATTTTATTTCTCGACATTTTCTGAAAACAATTGCAAATTACAAAATTTATACTTTCATTAACAATGTTAATGTAACTATGCAATATAAATATAAACAAACCTAATGTTACCATCCTACTAAGGGGCCCATGCACCCTGCGCGCTCGTACACACACGCGATGATGTGCGCGACCGTAGTACAAATACTTCACCAGCCGACACTGACTGTTATGTGTTATCAATCAATCAGGACAACTCTCTTTCGGTCGCTCGACCGTTCGGAGCATGCCGGCGGGCGTTATGCTCGTCCTCCCGTACAGCATTTCGCACTGCTTGTTAGCATTGTTATTTGCGGGCTGTTGATTGATGAGACGCAGCGTTCAACGCCGACCTGCTAGCAGGAAAACCGCGTGCGCTAGCGAGGCCGCTGTGTGGCCGATACGTGCGCCAGAAAAGGGCCCCGAACCGGTTACTTGGCACCGGCAAAAGTGGTTTTTTGTGAGCGGCTGGGAAAGAAATCTGACTCCTCACAGCGGCTTTCGGGCGTACGAGCCGGGATTGTAGGCAGCAGTAAATTGATAAGTGAATTAGATAAATGACGTTTTATGTAACTTTTACTTTTTTCGTCCGGGGAAGCTTACCATAAACCCACCGCTGCGTGAAGTACTGACGACGGAACCATCCGTGCCAAACCAGAACCTAATACCCACTGTGGAAAGCATGAAGAATTTTGGGTGTGGAGAGGGTGGTTTGGGAGATGGAAGGTAAGGGATGTTTTTCGGCGAAGTGTGCCATAAATTTTGCGACCAGATTCCAGGTTCGTGCGTCCGTTTGCGCGTCTTGCCCGGACCGAGTCAAGTTGCTGCGATCGGGGGGTGGGGGTTTCAGCTTGATTGACAGGCCTGGTGGCTGGGTATTGGTTTTGCGGATCCGCCTTCCGCTCGACAGTTGCAATCGGGATTACGTCAGCTATAAATTGTTGTTTTCGGTGACGACACCGACATATGATCACCGAAATAAACGTACCAAACCCCTTGTCAAAGGCGCTAAATCCCCCCCCTCCCCCCCCCCACTAAACTTCCCCCTGGGTGGTTGGTGTTCGGGGTCGTCGATGCCGATGTTATCGAGTACAATCTAACGACAGGCGAACCGAAATCATGACAGCTTAAGATAAATGATGTACTCCCGTGCCGTGACCAGAAAGGGCTTCGACACGGGCGGCGATACGCCGGAAAATATGTCTTGCTTCACGCCATTCGGTCAAACGATAAACCATGGAGTAGCGCTCAGCACAAATAAGCTACCGACCGGTTCGACCTTGAATGGCGCAATGGAGTCAATTCTCGGGAAAACGATGTCAATAATAATACCCAGTTAGTGTGGTTCACTATTCCGAGCTTATTTGAGCGCGCGCGCGCGCGTTTGTGTGGTGATACCAATTTTATGAAGAATGTCGACTAATAAGCTGTCAATTGTTGGTAGTAAGTATAGTACATGTATGATCATAACAATACAACTCCACCTCCTTAGTCGCTTGAGTGAATTGATGATTTTTGATTTTTCTTGTAATTTACACCTCGAAGTGTGGTGAAGCATTCTTTATTAGCTTGAAACTGTTTGGATTGAAATTCAAATCTCGGAAGAATCACTTCAGAACATTCTTAGACACACCATGTTTAATGCCACTCGTGATCAACTTGAAGGCATCTTCTAGACGAGAAATTGATTGGTCTAAAAATGATTCCATTGGAGGCACTCGTGCAGTTCCCGGCATCGGTTCTCTCGCGCCTGCTGCAGAGCTGACTCAAGATTTGCATGCCGCCGGGCACTCGCTTCCCTCACAAACATCACACACACCGCGGTCATCCACTTGGTACATCTTAATGGCATTCAATGCTGGAAGGCAGTAAACAACATGTCAAAAGCCAACAGTCAGTATGTGTGTGTGTTTGTGGATGAAGTTGAAAGTTTTCATGCCCTAAACCGTCACTTACTCGGATCGTAATAATCATGCACCAGCACGTAAGCCGGACGTTTCAGTGCTACTTTTAGCCGCCGGTACGAAACGGTCGTAAAGCAGTTCCGCTCCATGCCCATGCTGTTGTAGTAGACGGCTGCCGACGTACCACCGAACCGTACCTCGACTTTCTACAATGCGCAGTGAGAGGTTAAATTGTGGAGTGGAATCGAATGCTTCCAGCACTCGAGTGAAAACTCTTACCTGTATGGGGTTTTGCTTGGTTGTGCCGGTGATAAGTTCTCGCTCGACGGTGTAGCCACTTGGGAAGTTCACCTCCACCAGCACCATGTTGGACCGGTCGTCCGACAGCTTCGGCATGAAGCTGGCACAAACTTCTAGCTGCAGCCGTTCGCCGGCACTGGACAACGTTTTCTGCAGCTCGAGCTGGAAACTGTTGGTGAAATTCCGCAAATCTACACTATACTCGTAGGCCACCTGCAGCAACCCGAACCCGATGCCAGCGACGTTGATCTGCATCTGAAGCGAATCGTCAACGCCTTCGGCATGCTGAAGATTTCCAATGTCGTGCGAGTTGACGCGGAACTCTCGCTTCCGACCTGCGTGCCACAGCTGCACGGAGTAATCATTCCGTGAAGGTGAAATTTTTTCCGCCAACTTGGTGAGTGCCTTCAGCCCGACGAATGTGTCCTGCGTACGGGGAAAACTGCCCGGTGTGTACCGCTGCTTCACCAACCACCGCATAATGGACGTCCCGTCGACGTACTTTTCGGCCAGCACGAACGACAGCAATGCGTAGGCAGTCGTTTCGATGCCGTTGGCATTCCGGTGCCAGTACCGTTCCGTCCCATTAGCCTGCACCGTGGACATTCCGATGAGTTTCTCCAGAAATCGTTCCCCAGCGGGATGGCGCTGAAGCATCAAAGCGTACGTCGCGATGGCAAGATCGTACGAATCTTCAATACTGTCCAGCGTGCTGGTCACATATTTGATTCCCTTCGCAACGACTGCCGCATGCTTGGTGGCGGCTTTCGGGTGCTCCAGCAGCGAAATGAGCACGAAAGACGTTAACGCGATACCCTGGCGCAATCCGCCCTGCATGTCTTTGTGGAAAACCGGTCCCACCTCATCGAACCGGCCCGTGGCATGTTGACGCGCGGCAAGCCAATCGTACGCCTTCATGACCATGTCGGGTTCGATCTCGGACATGTACTTGGCAGCTGTGGCGAGCGTTTTACCCACGAACGCACTCAAAAAGATGCTGCCACCTTTATTCTCCCACAGCCCAAATGAACCGTCCCGCTGCCGAAATCGGATCTGGTTCTGGTAGCCCATCTTGAGCAGTGCGGTCGCTTTGTTGGTTAGCAGTTGGTTGGCAGAACCGATCGAAGTCATGTAGTCAAGCACCTGGACGATTGGGACGAGCCGCATCATATTCTGCTCACCGCACCCGGTCGGCACAGACAAAAGGCTTTCCAAGTTGTCCATTACTGAGGTTAGGATATTGGCTGCACAGCAACAAAGGGAAGCAATTGGAAGACAATCGTTTCTGTTAAGCTGTTCTGTTAATCAGAGCGTGGTTGAGCATACTCACGAGTGAGAATGAAATCTATCTTCTTATGTCCCGGGTCTGCCTTCTTGTCAAAGTCTAAGTTTATAGTGAACGATTGGTTGGTGTAGGAGTTATGGCAAAAGAACCGTGACACCATTTCGCGCTTCACTAAACTCTCCGGAAGGACGCGAATGACACGCTCGATCGTATCGGTGGCTGGATCGATGGAAGCTTTCACACGTACGATCATCTCGCCAAGTTTGCGCGCCTTTACCGGGAATGAAACGGTAACACCGGTGGCTGAAGATACTTCAACTGACTTGGTGTAGCTTGTATCTATAAAATGTCAATATAAGTACAATTGGCATATAAAACCTCACATTTAAGGAAAGAACTTCACCTTCAGCAAGTTTCCCAACGAGTTCGGTCTGATTGTCCACATTGAACAGCGTAACCGACGCCTTGTACTTCTGAGGGAAGTTGCTAAAAATGATAAACTGCAACGCAACCGCTTCTCCACGCTTGATCGAGTACGGTAAGTCATCCACGATGTAAAACTCCTGTACCGTCGCGAATTCGAGTGGTTGCTTGATAATGCCCAAACCATAGCTGGAATCGACAGAGAATCCGGTCAGCTGCCAGGCAGTCGTCGTGTCGGGAACGATCTCGCTCATCGTAGCTCTTCCGGAAGCGTCCAGTTTGGTCGTCTTCCACAACCAAGACTCAAGAAAGTTGGTTCTAAACGAAATCAACTTGTTGGATGTTGTTTTACCACGTACAGCAGAATTAGCTCGTAATGAATGTTCGCTTGCTGAAATGAAACAGGGAGTCGATGAAGGTAAATGACAGCAAGCTCCACTAGTAAAGCGTTACCTCCTTCACCACTGATGTGTTCCATCGTGCGAGCAAACAATCCCAAACTCTGAAATTAGGCGAATGAAATGTAGAAACACGTTACTGACACTGAGATCTTTATGCGACCGAGAAGATACTAACGTGAAACAGATCAAACTCATTTTGCTGTTGAGCGTGAAATTCATCGAAAACATCGAGAATATCTTGCCAAATCAGGTCATGCTCGGGGCTGGACTGGAGCAGACTCTTGTCATAAGCCGCTAGGGCTACATAAGCTCCCGGACGACCCGTCATGTTGAGCTGAAGCTTCTCTCCCGGTTTTACTTGAGTTTTGTCAATCTTGAGGCTAAACTGCAATTGAAGAACCAATTTGAGCACTCTACTCTAATTTGAGTTACAAACTACTTACATTATTAAGGAGATCCTTATAATTCACATCCAGAAAGTCGACAAGCAACACATTTTTGGCCACTGTTGCTACAATGATGTTAGATTTCGGCACCATTTCATCCATTGCTGCTATCTGAAGCATATATGCAGTAATCTTTTTGGGCTGAATGAATCCCGAGCTCACAATCCTTCCTTTCGCGACTACGTAGTACAGAAAGAAGGACATCTCTTCGTTGCAGGTAATCTTCACGCTAAGCATTTTTCCTTGTTTGGGTCTAGAACGAGTAGAGTTTCAGTGGCGGAAAATAGAAACTTACGGCTAAAATTCTTACTCGGATGCTAGTTCCATCTTCAAGTAAGCTTTTCCTGCTGCTCGTCTATTGATGCGCTCGTAAAGCAGCTCCTCATCATCGATCGTAACCTATTCCGGATGAAATAAAACCCATTCAACGAGTTCGATCACGCACGGCACATTACTTTACTCACGGTGATGTCGATCATTTCCGAGGTCGCTTCGGGCTGTAGCGTGAGTTTGATCACGCCCGCATTATCGCTGGTGTAAACGGTCTCACGACCACCGACGGCACCCGTAACAGCGACGGTGGCCTCCGTACGTTTGGCGGGTTTCCCATCCTGCTGCAGTAACTGCACCGCACAGTGAAATGGTTCTCCGGCACGAAATTCTGGCAGCGGTTTGATGAGTTCCACCCGATACGGATGCTTGTAGACAGTGATTCGTTGCTCTTTAAAAATCGTCCTATCTGGAATGGGAGTGCATTCGGAGCGTAATGCATCTGTTGTCGGTGTGATACGGACAACCGGCACGGTATTGGATACTTGCTCGTTTTCGCTTGTGTAAATGTGACGTTCACACGCACGTCCTGATAGTCCTCGTACACGTGGAAATAATCGTTAAATCGAAGCGTCACCGGCGCTTTGCCGTACACGTTCACCACCTGCCGTTGATCGAGTTTGTCGTCTTCCAGGTACAGTGCAACACTAGCGACACCCTGCACCGGCTTCCCAACGTAATACTTCGCGGAGATGGTTAGCTCGAGCCGCTGATGCTCTTCCAGCGGTACGCTGCTCGGCTGTATCTCCACGTCGAACAGCGCCAGCACGTACTCCTTTACCTCGAACGTTTTCGAAGCAATTTCGTGCGGTCCCAGCTGGACGGTGAGTTTATAGTGCCCAAACAGTGGCACCGTGCCGACCTGCAGTTCCGCCTCAAACACGCCGTGCCGTAACTTTGCCGCGGTCCACTTGCGGATGACATTTCCCTTCGGATCACGCACGGTAATGTGGGCGGTGCTCGCGCCTGCCGGGGGTTTTAGGTCCGCATCAAGCACTATCGCACGGAACTGCACCACGTCGCCGGGCTTAAAGATGGGTTTGCTCAGCTGTATTAGCCCCGTCACGCTTCGACTGCGGAGCATTAAATGCGCTTCCTTTTGCAGCTTCAATCCGTTCGTACCATCGATGGATATTTTATAACTTCCGTTGGACAGATTATCTGGAAGCTAAAGTGTGTGTGTGTGTGTGCGCGTTGTGTTTATTGGAAGGGAATTAGTTATGCTAATCGCATTTACTTACCGTGAAGTTTATTGCCGTGTTTGCGAAGGGTTGTAACCGCGCGGATTTGCTCAAGCTAAGAAGCTTTCGTCCGGTATCGGATGTGCCATCGATTTTCACCAGTACGTTCGCTTCGTTCGTACGTGATTCGAAATTGCTCACAATTAGGCTATAGTTTTGGCCCGATCGGATATACTTTGGTCCGACGATAAGAATGCTGCAGCGAAAGCATTTTATTCATCACTAATCATACATTCTAAATGATTCGCCGTGTTCCACGCGGAGTACAGTTTGTTCTTACCCATCGCTGCCGTTAATCAGCACCGTTATCACCAACAGGCACCACGCCTTCAACCACCACATCTTGGAGCGAAGTTTAAAACTAGCTGGAAGCACGTTTGTTTCGGCCAGCTGCCAATCTAGAACTGAAGTATTTTGATGCAACAAGCTGTTGAATATTGGCGCGCTAATTATCAAGGGGAATTCCCGACACCACACATGGACCCCGTGGCGTTGTGTTGTGGTTGATAAGACAAAAAAATCCCACCAAAAAAAAAAACCACAACTAAATACAAATGCTGATAGGGTGTAAAGTTCCGGTGATCGTGAAATCCAAAATATTCCATTAAAGGAAGATGAAACGTACGCATACGATTACTTTCGAACTTACTAACCTTTGTGGGTGATTAATACTTAATTCGAGACCTTTCCTTATTATGGGTTAACAGCTGGCACTGGTTTCAATGAACTGCTCTCTAGCGTGAAGCCTTATCAATTGTTGAACGGCATTCAGTATTGGTTTTATGAAGATACCATTCATAGGAATACGTAAGTGATGAGTATTCCATGTTATAAATATCAATTATAAATTATAGTATAATTATCAGTTTTGATGACATAATGAAAGGGTCAGATTATTTGAGGAGTTAATAGTAGTATTTTTATTAATGTATGTTGCCATAAGAATGCTGTAATAATTTGCTTATCTGCGATGAAATTGAACCTAGTGAAATAGTATACAGAAGAACTGATGCATTTCGTCTTTGGTGTTATTTTCAAGTTCCAGACTAGTTGTTAAGGCAACTCGTCGACAGAATCAAGAATTCTTGTTGAAAACAAAATATTTATAGAAAGTGGTAAAATATTTCCTAACCACGAATACTGTTAAAATGCGTTTTGATGACTTCAGTAATAAAAAGAAAGCTCAGTGAGAAAAGGAGTCCCCTGGAGAGCTTACGGTAGAGTTTTTGTCACATTGTAATGAAAATTTGCTGAAAATGTGCTTTAATTGTTAGAGATATTGTGACTATTTTTAATTCCTTTGCTGTTATAAATACATTCTTTACCTGTTCATCCGGTAGTAGCAGTATTGGACCCTTAAATTTGGGAACTTTTCAGCGTTTCTTGGAAATTTCCTGTGGAAAAGAAATAATATGTCTACCAATGTGTTTACCAAAGATACTCCTGTTTTTA
>STHB01021753.1:0-11767 GCA_018908115.1 Anopheles rivulorum
CATTTGCCTTTTCTCACAAGGATGTGCTCGTCCAGGTGTGAGTTACCGTGACACGCACTATGCACGAGTAGCGAACATTGTGCTCAGTACTGTAGGGAAAAATAAACTGTGGGCAGCGCTAGTCGTTTTGAGTGTTCGATTCGTGCTTCATAAGCGCGCGCGAGAGAGAGAGCACGCGTGACGTGATAAAGTTAACTTCTCTCAGTAACTCAGCGCTCATCATCCCGGGAAGCTTTTCTCACGTGAGTGGTGCGCGTTGTTGATGGTAAAGCTCTTACCAATTGAGCAGGACCCAAGCGCTTCTTCTGTTGTTGTTTTCGATGCTTTTCTTTTCTGGTATCTTGCACGAAGATGAGTGCTAACGAGAGAAAGAGCGAGAGAGAGAGAGAGAGAGAGAGAGAAAAAAAAGCGCAGGCGAAAAGGAAAAATCGGTGTGCCTCTATCTTGTGTTTGTTTATGGTATTTGTAGGGTGTGTGCCGTGTGTTGTTTTTTTTTGCTCCTGCTGCTGCTGTTGTTGTTGTGTGTGTGCACGGGTGTCCCTTGATGGATGCCTTTTTCATTGTTTTACGCTGCTGTTTGCTTTGCTATGTTTTTGTCGCACACTGTTTGTTGTTGATTTTGTTTTGTTTTTCTCTTCTCTCTCTGCCCGAAGAATGGTTCATGCTTTTGCTGTTTTCTCGTTGGGTTCTGCTGTTTTGCTTTGTTTTCACTTAACGCAGAACTGTTGTGGTGCTGGTGCCCGTACCGTGGCCCTGATCGGGATCATTTGCCAAAGGCGTTTTCGATTCCAAAGGCTCAAACCGCTCAGCAGAAACGTGGTGCGCCAGCTGTCTTTTGGGGAGAGGGCATCGCTTACTACTGACAGTACTTCTGTACATGTGTGTATGTGTGTGTGTGTGTGTGTGTGTGAGAGTGTGGCATTTTTTGTTAGCTTCTTCTCCCTCTTCCCCCTCTTCCCTATCCCTTTTCATTACTGGGACCATTTCATTGAGGAGCTGGGTGTGCTGGGTGATGGTTTTTTGTGCCCGTTCGTCGTTCCGAATCTTTCGCCGAATGCGTACATCGTCGCGTTTACCCATTCATTGCATTGCGAAGCGGACGACTCACACAGACCCCGGAGCGGGGGGCGGTTGGGAGAAGGGTAGGGGAAGGACCAGTCCATTTGCTTCATCTTCATGCCCGGCAAGATGGGGTGTATGCGTGTTTCGTTTTTTGGGTTGCTGAATCATTTCATTTGCGTAACTCTTCTTTGTGCGTGTGTGTGTGTTTGTGTGTGTGTTTTCACTTTTGGAATGGTTTGAAGGCACACGATATACAGGCTCAGCATATGCAACGTCAACAACAACATAAAAAGCAGGGAAGGAAAATCAAGCAGCCGCGTCTTCTTCGTTCCAGGTCGAAGAACAGGCGTGAAAGCTTTTGGGAGGGAAGAAGGGAGGAAGAGGAGGGGTTGGGTGAAAGGGATTATGCGCCGCGTATCGCGCAGCGCATGATGAATTGGAAATTGAACCGCAGTCAAGCGCCCAACATTAAACCACGGCCCTGGCTGGCCTGCTGGTCGGAAGTTTTTGGGGAAGAAATGCTTAAACAGATTGTCCACGGGCCCGGGCTGGTGCGTGTGTACTTTTGCTCGGCCGGTATATTGTACGCAGCACGCGAGTGTTGGCCGTAGGCGCCAATATATACATTTTCACCATTGCTGCCGCTGACAGGGTGGATTCGGCCGGCCCGGAACGCTTTCCGAATACGCGAACGAACGCTGCGGTGAGTGTGTTTTTGCTTATTCTTCGTCCGCTTTTCCTGCAATTTTCGGCACTTTCTTGTTTGTTTGTAACGGCCGTATTTATTCTTCCCGAACCAACTTCATCGTGGCACCATCGATGGGGGGGGGAGAGAAGAAATGCTTGATCACAGCGGCGAAAGGATTTTGTTTTTCTCTCTTGCGCTTTCGCTTTGCTCCGCGACACGAGTGATGTTAAATTTGATGCATTAATTATGCACTGTTTTACATGTGATTTATTGCTTTCATTCAGGTGGGATGTGTGCGTGTGGATATACATTTTTTTTTGTTTTTGTCGTAATCGTGTCGGTGGCGTTCGGTATAATTATTATAATGCCCGGCCGTAAATTGGTGCAGTGATTGTGGCGGCGATGAATAAATGGTAAGAAAAAGGGTGCCCGGTGCAGGTATGCCGAGGGCGCTAATTTACGGTTAGGGGTTTCCGATTCAAATCGCCGCATAAGATGGGAACGATTGTTGGAATTGATTTGCAGCTTGTCAGCAAACAGAAAAAAAGCTTATGCTTTAAGCTCATCAATCAAGTCAATTGAACGTAATTGTTATTTTGTATGTGAAATATATTATTTAAACCCGAATAAGTATGAATCACTTCGATTTGGCTTTCTTAGTCGTTCACTTTTTTTTTATTCTATTTTGACTTTTAATGACAACTGTCAAAACTATGACATTCACTTAATGCACGTTTACACGTATGTACGTATAAACGTATATACATAGTATTTCACAACTTTTGCGACACATGTTAAGTAATTTTTGCTCTTTTAATTTAATATTATGGAATAGTTGCACATATTACAAGCTATGACACCAAAGTAACATTTTCTCCGCTCGGGGTGTTTTCCCATTGAGCGTTGTTATCCTTTCATCTCTTTTATCATGCCAGATCGTAACGACCCCATTCCGCTACAATTTGAATAAGAACATTAGAGCGTTAAGCAATCGGAATATTCATATCTCACCTGCGCTTGGTTTAAATTATAGACCATCTGATAGCATCAATATATGGGCGATCCCCATGCACCAAGGCAGTTAGCATGAAAATTATCATGTATGTTTGTATGCGTGTGTGTGTGTGTGTGTGTGTTTGGGTGTGTGTGTTTGTATGTGTGAAGCCACATAATGCGTTCCCGTGCGTGGTGCCGAGTTGAAGCCCCAACGCCAAACCAGGTAAGTAGATATAATCAATTTGCCTAATAAAGTTCCCTCTAACTATTTCTAGCGTCCTCGCATACGCAGCATCTTTAACATGTTTTTTTTTTCTCGAGGTTTTCCCACAGAAATCCCATTCCCATTCAGTGCTCGTACTCCTTCGTAGTCGGCGGCTTGCGGGTAGGTGAAGCATTCGGCATGACGGTGCAAGATGGCGTGATGAATGCTATTTGCTAGAGCTTGAGGCAAAAAAAAAAAGAATCGAAAACACACACCAACATTGAGCGCTGTTTCGTTAGATCTTGCCACAATCCCCAAACTGTGGGCCGTTGTTACTGTGCTGGCCCCCGCGCATACGACCCGTGGTGACGATGAGCAAAAAAAAAAACGGAAGGAAGGAAAAAATGGAAATTAAAGTAGATTTTCCCGGAAAGCGGAGCGTACGGTTGTGCGCTGCGTTCGCCGAGATCATGGATTTGCCCCTGAGAATGATAGGAATGATCAAAAATCGGCTAGGCGTTCCTTTTTTTTTTGCTATTGCTGCTGTTGTACGTGTTCCGTTTGTCTGTGTGTGTTTGTGCCGGATTGCCCGAACCTTGCAAAAGGTTGCGTACACGGCTGGCTGTTGCCGGATGCTGATGCTGATGACGGTGAGCGATGACGCTGATGATGATGGTACAGCTGGTATCGCCTGCCTAGAGTGACGTTGCGTAGGCATATGCGAGCGTTAATAATTAATGTTGGTTATTAATAATTACTGTATCTACTGGCACATCCACGGCCCCGGTTGGGCCACCCGGTTGAGAGATTGCAGGGGGTGATGCAGAGGGGGTGTTTCCGGTGCGGGGTGCCCTCTACTCACCCCTCTTTCCACCATGCGCACGAAAGTCTGTGGTGTCGTGTTTCGATGCTGTACCACTCGGTGTGTGTCCAACTCCCCGTTGTGCCAGGACCGAAGCATAGACCCCCGACAGGAGGACGGTCGGACGATGGCCACGCGGGAGAGGGCACACGGTGTGGTGGTTGTTCTTTTTTTTCTCTTGTTTTGTTTGCGAATAGGAATCTTTGGGATCGGATGGATGATGTGAAGGGTCACCGTGCTCGTCATGAATATATTCAGACACTTAGTTGTACGTTTTCGCTGCGTAGGGTTCGTGTCTGCGCACTTCACGCCTGACACCTGTTTCCACTGTTGGGTAAGCTGTACGCACGGTTGTAGATAATACAAACTTTCTTTTGAAATAAATTTTATTTTACAACATTGATAACAAAAGTTTACATTTTTCTATAGTTATTTAAATATTATAATTTCAGATGATCCAACAAAATACGAGTGACTACTATGACAAGCGTCTCAGATGACAGCGCAAAGATTTCCGATGATATAACAAGAACATTAGTTGTTATTTGATCGTTGCAGATGATAGTACAATAGTGCCACATGATAACACAACACTTGTGATTCGATATTCAAGTTGAAATTGTTATATCATCTGCCGCGATTGTGTTAAGTCGGATCCTCTTGTCATGTCATCTGAGACCTTTGTTATATTATCTGGTGCATCGATGTTTTTCGATCAACTTTTATCCTTTACAAATTAATTTATATATTTTGATATTTACGAATACGAAACGACATATTGATAAAATAGGTTGTCCCAGGTGTTTGCTTGCCATCATTGCCCATAGTAGAGCGGTTCCTGTTAGCTGATAAACCATTCACACGTGGCCCACTGGCAGCCATCTTGACCGGGTGGGCCATCAGGCTGGCCCTTTACGTAAGCCACATCTCGTGGCGAATGGATGGAGATTAAGCAACTGACCAACTGGGGGTGTCCTGCACGGACAGCACACGGTGAAGAATTGATGGAAGGGACGTTACCACGCGTAAAGAGGGTAGGATGATGATGATGATGATGGCAATGATAATTTGGAGCGGTCGAAAAAAAAACGAAACAAAAGCTCACGGCACCGAGGCAAAGCGTTTCCGAAGAAAACCACTCGAGCAGGTCGTGGTAGTGGTGGAAGTAGCAAGAATGGACAAAATCAAAAAAGAAGAATAAACCTCTCACTCGCTCCCGTTTGCCAAAAATTGGAAACTGGATCAAAGCTTACGGAAAGCTCCGGCAAACGTCTGCAGATGAGTGTGTTGTGTTACGCCGAGTCACGGCAGTGGGTGGCTGGAAGGATGATTTCATCAGTGTAACACACTAGCATAATTCTACACTCAGCTCGTTTCTCCTTTCCCCAATCCCTGTTACTACCTTCTCCTCCCCCCCTCAAAAGGGATGGGTAGTCATCCCTCGCTGGGTTATTATGCAGGTTTGCCTTTTTAAAGAGATTTAATTTCACTCTTCCCTGCGCTTTCTGTGCTGGAGGAAATGAAAAAGACAAAAAAACTCCTCACCATCCACTAACACACACACACACACACACACACACTTACTACACTGCATGACTAGTCCTGTCCCTTATCCCGTTCGGGTGGGTGGGTTTGTTCCTTTTCAGGGGTTGCATGGTTTTGAATTATGAAGTACAAAAGGTGATGTTATAAATTAATAACATCCGGCTGACTTCCAAGTATGCTTTAAGCAAGTGATCCTATTATCACTATGCGTGTGTGTGTACGTGTGTGTGTACATGTGAATTGGAGTGTGCTAAAGTGTGGGCTTTGGGAAAGTTTGCCGCTGCCACACTGGCTAGCCTCTTCTTGGCAAGCATACCCCTTTGCCAACTCTCTCTCTCTCTCTTCCTTTTTCTTCCTTTCTCTCTCCCTCCCTCCCTGTCCTCCCAAAAATCCGAAACTTCAACCACAGCACAGTGAGTGAGTGCACCCGAGAGCGAACGGGGGGGGGAGGCACAATCATATCTGCCACGGCGTCTGCCAGTGACAAGCGAAACGAATTGCGAAAGGTCGGCTGTAAGTCGGTCGGCAAATTGGTCGAAGCATCGGCCATGGCGAACTTGTGCATTGCGTTTCGTCGAGAGCGATGAAAAGAAGGTGAAAGGGGGTTGGGGAGAGGGAGGAAAGTTGGGGTTTTGCAAAGTCTTGCACATATGCGACCGGTACGTTACGGGTTGGAAACAGTTGATCATTTAATGTGCCCTGGGGTAAAGTTGCACCAGAAGGCTACTTTTGTTTGATAGAGTAGTTTTGGTTTTGCTGTTTTCTTGGTGGGATGATAGAAGAGGTTTCTGTTTTAAAGAAATGCAATGAAATGTAGAGAGAGAGAGAATAGTGAGCAAGAATTAGAGTATATCGCTGTGGCTGATGAAGCGGTGACATTTGGTGAACTTATGTGGAAAAGTCAGAATGGGATATTACAGGATGATGAATTAAATTAGAAACTTGCATAATTCTTTTGCTATTTGGAGAAAGAGTATGTTATTTTGATTATTATTATCATATTATTTAAAGCTGTAGAAACTTTTTTGGAGAACAAATTACTAGCTTAAAAAAGGTTATTATGCATTACAGCGCTTCGGTACATAAATATTCTCCAAAAAGGAATTTATGATAGAGGTAGTTGAGCTGTTTTTTTTTCTTCTATACGATCATTATTGAAACCTACAACTAGTGGGAAAGATTTACTGTTTACGGCTGACATTTGGCTCGCCAAAACACTAGCAACCCATCTCAATTTCCAACCTCGGATTTCGTTCTTCCAAGATGCAGCTTGAATGTTTGTGCCAAACAGTAAAAACTTACACAGAAGCAAACAAACAAAACGCTTGCAGCAAAAAAAAAAAAAAGAAACGTTACAGGCGCCGAAGGTAAACAGCTTTATAGCACCCGTGTCGATGGCAAAATTGGCACATAAAATAAACGTTGATGGGTTGTAAAAAAAAAAAAAAACAAAAACAGGGACAACGCGTGCAACAAACTGACACTTGTGCGAAAAACGACCCTCAAATAGGGTGAAGTGCAACAAACTTAACGATCGCGTCCCAAGTGCAACGGACACTGGTTAAGTGCGAAGAAGCGTCACCAGCAAAGTGAAGCTGGTCATCCCCGAACCGAACAGTGGCACCATGGTACCGTTGCCAAGTGCCCGTTGAAGTGTGGAAATACTTAAGCGAGAGAAGAAAATAAAAATGGCACTCGTCATCATCGCCGTGCGACTCCATTGATTGGGGTTAATTTTTGAAAGCTGTGTCGAAGGTTTTCCTTTTTGTGTTTGTGAGGTTGCTTTACACCCAGTTACACTAGTACGCTCCCGAACAAAACATCCCCTGGACTGGCGTCTCGGTCGTTATTCATGCGCGTTCAGCATGAAGCTTTTACGCGGGCAGAATTTTAAAGCAAGCGAAAGTTGGCCACTTTCGAGTTGATTCAAGCCACTCAAAGCACAAACCCCCGTAACCCGGCTCAAGCACTGATCGGCTGAAGATTTACCAACCAGCGAGACGAAAAGATGTCCATTTGAGTTTTGCACGATGTTTCGCGTTTGCTCGTTGATGAGGCAAACAGCAAAAGGAAGACGGCCCAAAGGCACAAAGGACGTCGGGCCGGTCGAGAGATCGAGGGCACTTTGTATCGCACGAGTTGAGCCCGAAATGTGTTGTGTGGCCCCTGTGTAAAAAGGAGCCACACACACACACACACATACAGACAGACGGACACATTTTCATCCCGATGAGTTCAAATTGGATGCTTTCCCTTTGCAGTATCCGCTTCGCTACAATCGCAAAGCAAAAGGGAACAAGATGAACCACGAACTGGCAAAAGGAAAACACTCTCAATTAAACTCGGCCGCCGGTTGGGAAAGGATCGCTTTTTTGGCGTTTTGGATCACTGCCAGAAGTTAATTGCGAGGATGTTCCGTCTTTTCGATTCCGCTCCGGTACGGTTGGAAGCTTGAAGGTTTCGAGGACCTTCCCCCGTTTCGTGTGCATAAGCATTTTTGGGTGCGATTTTTGTTTTTTGTTTTCGGGGTTTGAAATGTGTGCCCGACTCCCTTCCAGGCGCTTCTTTTCTTTGAACAGAAATCATCAAAAAAAAAAAAAACAGGCGACGGCCATGTTGCTTTGGTCGGTGGGAACGTGGAGAGAGGAAACGAGAAGCGGGGGAGGGAATTTGGAGTGGCTGAAGCGAATAATTTTCTTACAAAATGCAGCCAAGCTACTGCGGTCCGGTAGCTGTCGATGGTGCGTAAACAATCCACTTTTCCCCGCCCTGAAGTGGGGATTTTGTGAAGATGAAGTGAATCCATCACGACCGGTGCAACCGAGCTCGCTTCTTCTCGGTGTCTCCGTTTCGGGGGCGTTTTTTTCTCTCTCTCTCTCTCTCTCCCTCTCTCTCTCTCTCTCCGGACCACTGTCTTCGTACTGGCAAAGAATTATAATTTCCCGGCGCTTCTGCAGAGGGGGGGGGGGGGAGAGTGGGTTGGTTGATAGCCGCACCAATCGTTAGCATTAAATGAGTTAATTTAATTATTACCAATTACCCGCGTACGAACGCCTGTCTATAGGTTACAATTTTCCATCCCCTCCCCCCCAAGACGGGGGGAGGGTGGTCAACAAGGGAGGAGGGAATTTTCACGTGAAACGTCAATACCCGGGTTGAGGGAGGGCAAGTGGTGGTTGTTAGTCGGTAATTAAGTTGTCCGCTCAATCAAATAAATTTCCAACGAACCCGAGCAGCAATCGTAAATGAATGGAACATTCGGCAGGCAATCGGCACCACAGTGGTGTGGCACCGTGCTTGAGGTTGGCCATCATTGTACCATTGTAGGGTTTGGATGAATGAATGCTGATGCTGAGAAATAATGCTTCAAATATCTGCCATTCCTGCCAAGCGTGTTTTAGTGTGGGGTTCCGTGGCATTAATTGTGTGCAGATTTTATGTATAAAGCATAAAATTTATAATGACAAATTATGGTAAAGAGTGAAATGTTACTTTGCAGCAATTTTATTGATGGGGTTTACGCCAACTAACAAAAACAAAAAGGCGTAGTTAATTCGCAGATAAAAATTGAAACATAAAACATAAGAAAGCACCAACGTGTAGCACATTGCATACATGTAGGCGCATCGTGGATTGAGTCATAATTTGAAGTAACCGTTTTTCATATAATTCATTTGGACTTTAAATGAAGTTAGGTTAATAAAAAAGAACAAACAGACGCTTAATTGTTCGAATTTAGTTTATATTTGTTGTAAAATAATAAAATATTTAAAGTTTATAACAGCGGCTATAACCCTTAACAGCAAGCATTAAAATGCTTTCAAATACTTAACAAACCGTTTGAAAATGACTGATTGAGTACGTTAATACTTACAAAAAAAAGGAGAAAATACCGAAACCGTTTCACTATATCTGTTTTACTTTTGTTTCCTTCCGCTTGACACATGTGACGTTCGTGAAGCCCTTCCCATCGGCTAGTAATCTGCACCAACAAACGTACCACTGGCATCGACATTATTCATGTCGATTATGCTCATTCGTGATGATTTGTGTGTTTGAAGCAGTGGGTGTGTGTTTGGCACCGTCCTACGCCAAACGCTGCTGATGAAGATTGAGAACGAATGTGCGGTTTAAGCGACCATTCCGCTTGGCAGAATGTCCTTCGCCAAAAACTTCAATGTGTGTGTGTGTGTTTGTGGGTGGGGGGGGGGGGAGCATGGATCGCACGGAAAGCAGTAAGTCGAATGCAGCCACTGTCGAAGGCGGACGTACCAAGTGTGATCGTGCCCGGTGGAAATTGTTCGAGAAATCCAAATCATCTCCGCTGCTAAAACCCAATTTATCACATTCCCGTAGACAATCCATCATGGGGCAAAGTGTGGAGCTTGTGGCAAGTTTGAAGGGGGTAGAGGGGGAGAGGGTAGAATGGGGAAATGTGAAAGGTAGATAGGGTGGTTGGTTCAATTTGAGAAATGATTCATTTTTGTTTGTCGTGTCGCTTTTTCTTTCTCTTACTCACTGCTGCCGGTGCGCTACTTCTTCGGCAACCATTTTTTATTATTATTGCTGATCTGCGAACCAAAGTCCGGTGTCGGTTGAGGCTGACGATGACGAACCTATTACGATAGCGAGTCCCCCCCCCCCTCCTCCCCGAATAGTGAACTAGGGTGTTTGTTTTTTGGAAGTAAAAATGCGTAGGCTGTATCAAACAGTCTTCGCACATTGGGAAGACTTTTTTGTTGTTCTAATATTGCTTTCTTCTGTTTCTCATGCTTAAAGGAGTGCTCCATTGCTGAGCACTGGTTAGAATGGAGAGACAGTACTACGTTTATTATTTCATTTTCAGCAACAACGAACAAAAAAAATCGAATCACACCGAAAGGCACCAGTTGAAGCCTTGTCTCCGGGATTTGAAGATTTGTGTCGCCAGCCGCTTTCGTCCGCTTTTGGAAGGATTTGAAGAAGCATCGTGTTCGGGTTGTTCACGGTACGGTCAGCTGGAAGCAGCTGTCATAATTGCTACGTCCTTAACATAGCCCCCCAGGCGAGCAGAGCATAAATTGTCCTTCCTGGCTTAACAGGAAAAAAAAAACACAACCACACAAAAAAGGTGTGCCTGAACAAGTTTTTGTGTTACACACGGTCAGGACAAACGAATACGATTGTTGGATTTTTCTGTATGCGAAATACAGGGGAACTTTATCTGAGCTACCCATTAAGTGACGCAATGATGGAATGGGAATAAAATATAACAAAAAAAAACAAAAAAAAACTTGCCACAAACCAAGTTACGTGAAATGGCACGTTCGAAGCAGATACTAGCACGCACTAGCGCCTGGTAAGGCTTTACCCAATATGAGACAAAAAAAAAAACAGAAAGTAATTTTCTTGTTCGCAAAATCATACCTCACACCGGAAGGCACGTTTTGATTGCTGGTAGTATTGCTTTTCTTTTTGTCTATCCGCGTTGCTGGTGGAGCAAGCAAGAGAAGAAGATTGTTTTATGCTTCATTTGCTACTTATGCTTTAATATAAAAATAAGTAAAAATAAATAATTATTTAAATCATTTTTATGACAATTTTTAGCTCCAAATGGTTTGTTAGATAACAATATTCTTCATTTGATTATCTCGTCCGATTTTAAACTCGCCTGGAGCCACCATTATTACAACGACCACATAAACGCTCATTTACATACTCAATTACAAACGCTTCGGTCACTGTAATGCAAATTACCCATAGTTTAAACACTGCCAATTCGGTGTCGACGTGAGTATGTGTTTTGGCAAGCAAACGAGTAGATTAAAACACCTGTCGTTGGGTTTTACAGCTTCCAAGCTCCATTCCGTCACAGAACCACATAACCACCAGGTTGGTAATTGTAGTACTCGCTGGTGTCACCTACCTCCCTCCCTTCGTCCCACCACAATTGGTTGTGTCATGATCGGACATGATCCGGCAATGACATTGTTTGATAGCATCGGCAGCATCTCGAACAGTTGGCCGCGCGCTTGGTTGAAGGTGGGCAACACACGCGACCATAAACAACATCCCCCAGGGGCAATGTTTAACCCCCCCCCCTCTCTCCCCCCTCCTTCCTCCCACCCGGATTGAATGGTGGACCAAGCGCTTTTAAGTGTGGCGTTCAATTTCCATCCAAAGGGGCTTTTGTTAGTGCGTTTGTTTTTTTGCAAAAGGGCTGGTCCACTGGTAGCGGACGTGATGTGAAAAAAGGCAACCATCTTGTAGACAGAATGGACCGGAAATCAGTCTGGCGGACCTGGGTTTTGTTTCTTTTCCTACCCATGCTGAGTGTGCACATCTTTGCCCGTCGCTGTACACATCTTGGTACATCTTGCTGCTTGGCCGGCTGTGCTTGTCTGCCATCACAAATGTGCCGCGTGCTTCG
>STHB01021773.1:0-11764 GCA_018908115.1 Anopheles rivulorum
ACGCGCTTGACCCACCAACACACGCTGCTGGTTTTCGCTGGTTCGAATACTGGCCAATTATTTAGAATCTCGCGTCAGCGCGACCACACCGCCCGGTTTCGCTTACGCCCTCCGACTATTTCTGTGTATGTGTGTGTTTTTGTCATGGATCCATCAGTAAGGCGGGTTGACAGCTCAGTCTCAAATGATATGGCATCGTCAGCATATTTTGTACCGCGCGCTACGCGCAACCTCGATTACCACCAACCCCCCCTAGGTCTGCGCTTTTTTAATCTGTTTGATTCGCCCGCTAAAATGGTACCGCAAACACACACACACACCCTGGTCTATTTCTACCACCTTCCCGTGCTGTTTGTGTTGCAGGGAAGAGACGGTTATGGATTTATGTTGATGAATAAACGCGCCCCAACGGGCTCCCGGCCGGCCTGCTGGAACGTGCTGTCAGTGCATGATTGATAATAAATAGTAGAAAAAAGGTACAAAAAAAATATATGTATAAAAATGCAAACTGATCAGTTTCTAGCATTATTTGAAGAATTTGGACGTTTCTTAGGATGATTGAGCATGTGTACATTTGCTTTAGTTTACAGGGTGATTTGAAGGAGAAAACAGTTATTTGTAGAAGAAAGCAAAAATATGGTTGAACACTACGCTGGACGATAAATTGTCACTGCGCCAAAGCGCTTAAAATGTTTTTGCCCGCATGTCGGTAGAACTGACCCACCCTGTATCGCGCTTTTCTGTTACGGTTTGATGTCAGCATAAAAAGAGAAAAAAAAGCCAGTTCCGGAGAAAGAAAAATAAACAAAAAAAAACATTGCTCTCCTAGAGTGTGATTGCACGCGTGCTCCGTGCAAACTGCCATACCGAGAATCCGTCAGCCTCCCCGATGAACCACCCCGGAACCTTCTCCCGCCAAGCCAAGCAAATCCCCAAAAGGGTCCAATTGACGTAAGCTAATACTAACCATCCGGTGCAGCGGGACTGGGTGGAATAAGTGTAGGAGAGGGGTGGGGGTTGGCAAATTGAACCAAGCGCGGTATGGTTATATGCACCCAAAGCGTGTCAAATAGATGCCGCGATAGAGATGTACATCCGGGCGCAGGAAGTTTGTACGTATGGGTGAAAAACTTTACACATTATTATTATTTTTGTTATCGATTCATGTTACTTTGAATAAAAAATTTGTGTAGTGTCATTCCCGAGCATTGTCATATTTACCCTTAATTTGCATGACTCACAAGCATTTTCATTTATTCCCGCCTTTCTGTTTAATCGTTACAGGTTTCCTGTCGTGCTCGCCTTCACCGTGCAAACATGGCGGCACGTGCGTTAGCCGCCCGAATGGTGCATCTTACTGCAAGTAAGTATCGAACCTGCATATCACCAAAACCCGCAACCATCATACAGTCGTTTAGGAGTTCGTCCCCGGGGAAGAATAACGCAGCATAGAAGAAATCTTGTTTGCGTGGGACGGTCGCATAAATGTCGCCGGCCCATCTTTAGCGGTTGTTAATTATGCTAATTAAATGGTAATGGATATACGCACAAAAGAGAGAAAGAGAGAAAAAAAAACAAACCCTCCATCAAAAATGAGTACAAACGCTCAAAAAACCCCTGTTTTATTGTCTTTAAATGAGCGGAAATCTTTGCGGTCATAAGGCAAAGAAAAAAGGATAAGGAACTTCCGAATTTCGCATTTCTCAAAGTAAATGTTATGTTGTGTCATTTGGGTGCCACAAGACGGGTAAGCTTGCTTCGCATCCTTTTCTCCCCAAAACGCCTTCCTGAAAGTAAATTGTCATCGGCACCCATCGCCCATGTCGTTGCCGGGCCAGTGAATTGGTGTCCCGGTTTGCTTTATCTCCTTTTTTTTTGTTTTTACTTCTCTCTCACTCTCTCTCTCTCTCTCTCTTTTTCCTCTATGTGCACAACACCCTTCCTCGATCTCTCCTTTCATTCCGCACCACCACCCTCGTTAACATCACCGAAACCATGAAACGTGCCATAAATCGCGAACGCGCGCGTTCTGTGGCCCGCCAAATAATAATGGCGAACAACGGTCATAACCATAACACTTGGACGATAATGGCAATAAATTCTGATGCCGCCACAACCATGGCTCCACACTGCACAGCAAAAGCATGTGTATCTGTGTGTGTTTGCGTGTGCGCCGGGGTTGCAATTCTCATCTCCCCAAGCATGGGGGGGAAAGGGGATTGGAAGGGATGTGGATGTGTGTGTGTTTGTGTGCATGCGGATCGTCCTGTATGTCAATGCATATTTGTTTGTTTGTGCCTTTTCTTCTTCTTCTTCTTCTTTTTGCTGTTGTTGTTTCTTTTCACTTCAACCCCGTTCGTTAGCGCTCGCTGCAGTTTATTTTATTTCATGTGTTTATCCCCTATTACTTGGGCCAGGGCAAGCAGGCCTCTTGTCCCGGGGTGTCTCGGCCACCACCCCCAAAAACAGCACCGTGTGCTGCTCGTTTGCTTTAGGGAAGAAAAAGCACTCATACAGAGAAAGAGAGAGAGACAGAGAGAGAGAGAGAGAGAGAGAGAGAGAGAGAGAGAGAGAGAGAGACGACCCCACAGACACGGGGTGGCCAAGCCAAAGCAAGGCGCACGCGAAGCGAATGTTGAGACAATCAGATATTGTGTCGCGCCTTTTTTTTTTCGCGATCATGTATTTTAGCTGCCACGGGTGGTGAAAGGTGAATGGGGAACATGCGGTGTACATTTTTGTGTGCATGTGTGTGTTGCATTATGTTGTGTGTCGAGCCCAGCGTGTGTGCTGCAGTGGTGGAATATTGACACTTGGGAGCATTCCCAGCTTCCACCCTTAATAAACCCCCACATACAAAAGGCCGAGGGGATGGTCAGAGGGAGAGGGAGAGGGAAGGTGGAAGAGAGTTGTTAAAATCCTTTTGTATCGCTTGCTAGCGGAGACAGCAAACCGATGAAGATACGGTTTGCATCGGGGCATCTCTCGCAAAACAAAAGTAAATTGATAAAAATGAGCCAAAGGCTGTTTAGGCGTGAGAGAGGGGAAAGGGGGGGGGGGGGGGGGGGGGGGGGGGGGGGGGGGGGGGGGGGGGGGGGGGGGGGGGAGCGAGGTTGATGGTTGGTGGGTGGTTATGAAAGTGGTGAAGGGGTTGAGAGGTTAGCAGTCGTATTCAATTAGGAAGGATGGTGTCCGCGTACGAAACGGCCATAGAAAGGCAGTTTGAAAAACAGTCGAACTTGCACACTCGTCTGCATAAAGCAAGAAGTGGACAAAACACAGAGCCACATAAAGCCGGTGCAATGGGTGGGCGAACCGGTGGGAAGGTTTAAAAAAATAATTATACATTTTTAACGCAAAACCAAACTGGAAACGATATTCGACAAAACCCACCCGAATGCAAAGAAAGAGAAGAGATGTAAAAAAACTCCCGACGAGAACCGCTGCTAAGTGATTGAAAGTGCGGATGTTTGCAATTTGTGGTGAAATAAAAAAGAAAAAAAAATGGGAAAAAAACTATAAAACAGAAAGAAAAACAGCAAGCAAAAAAAAAACGGATGAACACCGAAAACGTAAAGAACCGAGCGGAGATAAAGATTTGCACGCAAAATGAAATGCATTATTGGTTTTCGTGTTTTATTCGTGTGCCCCCGGGGGGCGATGATGTGTAGCGTCCAGAATTATGCAAATGCGGATTTGCGCGGGGGTGGTTTGATAGGAATGGAAGAAAAGAAAAAGAAAAAGAAGAAAGCACACATACACACACACATTAGCACGTAGCAAAATAGCAAAGCAAAATATATGCAGCCAAACAAGGTAGACGGCCACTAAAAGCAGCAACAAAGTAATGCTTGCATGGGAAGGAAAAACAAGGAAACGAAAACCGAAGGAGCAAACATTGAAGTTGACTCAAAAACTTATAAATATCAATGCAGAGGAAGAAGCGCGCACAGAACGTACTGAAGAAGTGTGCAAAAGCGATGCAAATAAGACAAAGACGAGCGCAGGGTAGAAGATAGAACGTACGCAGTAGAGAAGCAGAATAATTGAGCAACATAAGAGAAAGAGAGAGAGAGAAAGAGAGATTGATGAAGAGGAAAAACAAGAGAGACAAAGTGTACAGTTAAAAAAATAAATAAATAAAAACGAAACATAAAGATAAGTACAGCACACACCCGTTGTTGAGTGCGCGCGCGCCCGCGATCACGGCAGCTGAGCGAGAACGAGCTGGACATAAACACGCACTCTCTCTCTCTCTCTCTCTCTCTCTCTCTCTCTCTCTCTCTCTCTCTCTCTCTCTCTCTCTCTCTCTCTCTCTCTCTTTCTCTTTCTCTCTGCGGTGAGATGTCGATAAATTATTCAAATTAGCCCGGCGCGGTCCGACGCGAATATAATTATTTATGAACAAGCTTTTAAAAGCACTGTAAACTGTAAGCGCACCGTGGCACAGGCTCGCCAAAGCACGAGGGTGGATTTGGCCATCGTCCGATATGCGAATATCGGTACGGCCGGCCGGCTCTTCGTAGCGGGCGAAATGCACAAGCACGAAAAAAGCGAGCATCGAAAAATGGCGAAGGAAGTAAATCAAACATTTTTATTCGCTCTTTTACACCCGACTAAAGCGAACCCGGGGGTGATATGTGTTTCGTTTTTTTTGGCTTCCTTCTGCTGTGTCGGTGCTGCTCACTGATTGATTGCACTTTTATTGCACCCGGCGTAAAGCACGACGCGTGGCTTTTGTTGTTGTTGTTGCTGTTGTAGCCTCACAATGTAGCAAAGTAGTGTTTGTAAAATTGTGTGCGCATATGGTGAAGGATTTAGTTGGTTTTGAAATCTTTACTTTGACAAGAGAGAGAGAAAGAGAGAGAGAGAGAGAGAGAGAGAGAGAGAGAGAGAGAGAAAGAAAGAGAGAGAGAGTGGGAGGAGGGGGGAGGGGGGGGGAAAGAACACAGCCCACACAGTGATGGTGGTATATGTTTCTCGTTTTGGGCTTCTTCTTCCAGGTGCGATTATTTAGCTCGTTAGGTGAGATAAAAGACACATTTCGTGTAGTCCCGTCGGGCAACCCACCATGGGAGGCTATTACGGTGAATTTATAATCAAGAACGGGATGTGAAGCCAACGGTTGGGAGGGAACAAAAAACAAAAACCATATTAAAATAAGCTTGGTAAAAATCATTCTCCCCAGCGGCGTTCCTTCTCGGCGGCGTCTTCTTGGAGGCTTTGCGGCCCACAGAAAGGAGGGGGGGTGGGTCCATTTGACAATCGCGTGGGCGTCATTTTAGTGTTGCTTTTTAAACCCCCCTTCCAAAATCCTTTCCATTTTACAATCCTTCGCCTCCATCCATAAATAAATATTTGTCGTTTATCATAATGACGGTGCTGGTGTGTATGTGTGTGTTCGTAGTGCGTGGGGTTGTTTTATTGGACCGTTTTTTTGTCGTTATTTGTCGTATAAATGTCCAACCCCGGGCAGCAGGATGACAACATATCCAAAAATTTAACTCCCATTCCGTATCCAACCCCTTCTCATTCACCCCTGCTCCATCCCGTTGCCTTTAACCAAATCTCGGCAGGGGGTGAAAAGAGATAATCGGAAAGTCCCACTAGCAATGGTGATTGCGACTGAGAGGGGGTGGGGTGCTGTGGGTAGGTAGATATACACAAATGACATCTTATCGAGCGATGATTATGATGAGTGTAGTTTATGATTCTTCGAGTTCGGTTTGTTATGGTGTGCTGGGGACCATAATGGGGTGAGGGTGGCATGCTAGCGTAAAGGATTGGTGTCGTTGTAAATGTGTTTTCTTTACTGCACAGTTAAGTGTTTTTCGTGTTTGGCAATTTGAAAACAGTCTTTTCATTTTAAAACGATTGTCATTTTGTCGCCAATATTCGCTAGATGACGCATTGCATTGTAATTGATTTAAACATTTTCAACTTCGGATGCGAAGTGTTAACTAATGAAAGAAAGCAATTTTATGTTGCTTTTTTCTGAGTTGACCCTTTTATTTTTTAATTTATTTTTTTTTCACAACAAAGTTTACAGCTGCCGCTTTTCCCGTCTTCCAGCTGCAAGCGTGGTGACTCAAGTGGTTGGATTAGTTGTTGAATTTTTCCTTCACAGATGGTTTCTCTTCCCGGTTCCCTCAAGGAGTGGTTTGGTTATTTGTTGTCACTCGCTCACTTAAGTGGGACGGTTGCCTTACCGTTGCCTCTAGTGCTAGGGTGAGCCGCGTGCAAATGCACGTGTCCCCGGACAACTGTCCACAAACCGGTGCCATATGCGCCTGTAAGAGGTCTGTGGTCTGTAAGAGGGATGCATCACACAGCTTTTAAAATCAAACAATTTCTCTCATGTTTGAAGGAGAAAAACATATTTTATTCACTTATCATGGACGATCAAATGTGAAACATACAAAACTGGATAGGAAAGGAATGGGGCTATCTGTGCAGTGGAAACTGGGAAGTAAGCAAAATTAAATAAAACTCTATATTGTGCAATCCCCGTGGTACGTACAGCGCATCGCTCAATGCTAATGCAATTCTGGTGCCCTGCATGTATGTCGCAACACAGGCAACGCCTGTGTGCAAGCCTCATCATTATTGAAGCCCGCAAGGGAATTGAACAAACGACGAGGAAATTAACGAACCCGGAGCGTTCCTGTCGCTGGCGGACAGTCGAACAAAAACCTTCTGCAGTAAAGACAAGGATTGCATCTTTGGCGTACAAACACCGAGAGATAGAGAGGGAGAAGGAAAGAGAGAGAGAGAGAGAGAGAGAGAGGGAGAGAGAGAGAGAAAAAAGGGACCAAACCTTCTGATCCTTTATTTCGGAAGAGGCAGCAGAGCGCGGTGGAATGTCCGATTATGGTCATCGGGCCCTTCGAGCTGTCCGCTTCCCTGATAGGTTCTTTTTGCATAAATTATTCGCTCGCATCGCTTGTTGGGCCTGCACTCTATTGTTATGCACCGATTCCCGGTATGCTGGAGATGCTGTTTTTGCCCGATGCTTGTCTGGATGTGCCCGCTTCTTGTCAGTCCGGCCATCAGCACGATTCGTTGTGCACCTTTTCCGCTCGGGCTGTGCTGTTTGTTTTTACCGTGTTTCTGCTACTAGACATCCCCCAAAGCCCTGTTTTGTTTTTGCTATCTGCTGTTTTATGTGCTTAGTGCTTGAGCTGTTTTAAAGCTGTGCGCATTAAAAAGCGATCGAAAGTGAAACATTTAAATGTAGATTAGATTTACTAAAGCTACCAGCTGAACGTAAGGCAATGATGTACTGGGCGGGAGGCACACTTCTGCTTTCGCGCAGTTTGACGAAGCCGAAGGGACATTTTCGCAAGAGTAAACCTTCCTGTAATGAAAGGAACAGGACAATAGGTTTCCATGTTGATGAACAGCAGAAAAAAGTTAAGCAAACCGGTTCGTCGCTTGGCGTGTCATTGTAGTTCTTCGTTTTGTCAAACCGTCTACCACGGTTGCCGCCGGGCACGGTACGGTCGGGAGTCGTTCCCAGACACGGCCCAAGGGGCTTACATTGCCAAACATGGTGCTCTGCCAACGTCGTCCTGGCTGGGCTTTTTGGGCATTGAAAATGCACAATCTTCCCACTTGCGAATCCTGCGCCGCATTACTCTGTAGGCGTTGTGTTTTTCTCTCACTCTCTCCCTGCTAGTTGTGAAATGGACTGAAAGTTGTTTTTCGTTTGTGTGCTTCATCTTTCGCACCGATGTGCCTGATGTTGTGTCCATCCGTCCCATCCTCAAGGCCTTTATAGCCACACACACACACACACGCACGAACGTGGCGCGGCGAGATGTGAAACATCCTGTGGGTTTTCCGTGGCTTTTTTTTATTTGTGTGGTTAAGGGTACGATGCGATGAGATTCCAGACGAAAGATGATGGGCCTCTTCCTTCTGCCTGCTGCACCATGGCCCATTCTCAACCCCCCCCCTTTGCATTAGGGAAACAATTCAAGCGAATCAAAAGACTTGCGCGCCCAATGCGCCTCCAGGGCAACCGAACTCCGAACCGTAAAACCGCATACGAGTTCCACCCACGTTGCGGCTGGAAAGCTATGGAGCTGCTGTGGTGCAAAAATTGTGCTTGCTTCGGGCAGGATGCCTGCGCGCGTTCGTTAGCAGGAAGTTGACTGCATCAAACAAGCACATGTTTCCTTATTAGGGGTGGGTTCGTCGCTTGCTGCTCTTTGAGGCCGATTTATTGTTTTTTTTCTCTCTCCTTCTCTCTCTCCCGGGAGGGTATCGCTGAATGTGATAACGATGTGTTTGTGGTTCTGTTTTACTTCCATAAGAATGAACCAAACGTAAAATATATTCTTCGTTAATAGAAGTCGTTTCACGTCGTTTTTTTTTTTAGCTTATTGAGTACAGAGGTTGTTGAGATCTATTTTTATGAAACAACTCTTATAATAGCTTGTAAACACGTCTTCTGCGTTTTCCATCGTTTCGACAAAAGAAGAAAACGAAACACATTCACTAATACGTTCACACAAAGCGAAGCAAATAATCGTCCCAGCAACCCATCGCCCATCTAATGACAAATAAACATAAAAATCAATTCCCCAAGAAACAATGGGCAATCACGCTAAAGCTGGTACGCCGCTGGTATGGACGAGTGGATGTGAATATTTCGTCGCAAAACACAAACCACGCGGTGCAGTTTGGTGGGTTGCAATTTTCGTTGTGTCCGAGCAGGAGAAAGAAAAGATGATGAGCTTTTGTTGTATCTCTCTCGCTCTCTGCAAAGGTAAAACAAACCAGGCACGATCGCGTATGTGAGCTGTGACGTTTCCGTGTGATTTTATGTTCCCTGTTCCCTAGAGGAAAAAGCTTACGTTGAATCGAAATACACCAATCTGTTCGCTTTTCATGGATGGAAATCGCAACCCTTTAACTGGACGGGGGCAAATAAGGGGAAAAGAGAGAGGGGGGTGGGTGGGTGGGTTGTTGGGTTGGAAAATCCAACTATTCTAAAAACTCGCACAACACGCACGCACACAGTCGTATAAATTAAATTACTTAATTATGCTATTTTATGATCTGACTGCGCCTTGTTGTGCATGGCCCGTTTCTTCCTACCTTTCTCTCTATCTCTTTCTTTCTCTTGCTGTCCCGCTCACTCTCAATCAGTGCAAATGGTTTCCTGGCACCAGAGTCTGGCTGATGAAGATGATGATAGATCGGCGATGCGTTTGTGTTCTCCATTTTCTCACCGGCCGCACGAAGTAAGGCCGACGCTCCACTTCGCTCACTGTACCCAATCGGTTCATATTTCGCCGCAGGTTCGGTTCTTTGCTTTCCGTTGAACTCTTCTCCACTGTAAGCGATTTCTGGTAGGGTGAAAAGTAAAGCAAGAATAAAGAAGGGAATAATCATTTCCCGTTGGAGCAGTGAAGGAGTTCTCCCCCCCCTCCTGTTTTACCAGAAGATCGAATTCCAGACACGCAAATCGATCGAATATTGATGCGTGTGCGTGCGTATATATATGTGTGTGTGTGCACGCCGGAGCGATTCGTTCTTCTTTACGAGCATCGCATTATTATTACTACTATTTTGCCTAAAGCTGGCATTGCCTGAAAATTATGGCCACTGGTTCGCTTTCGCGCATCGGTATCGCCGAGACCCGTTCTTCCGGCAAGCCAAACAAACCACGGCCGTCCACAGCTTAACCTTTGCGGCTAAAATGCTCTGGTGGGCGAGAACGGTGCTGCTAGCGAATTTCAGCATGACGGTTGAACACACCGATAGCATCTTAATGGCATAGATTAGCACCTCTTAGCAACGACACCCGGTACGCCGGACGCCGGAAACAGGGCGGGGAAGGGTGGGAGGGGGGGGGGGGGAGAAAAAGTGAGTGAAATATAGGAGGATGCTAATGCGGGCGGCGAAAGGCGAACAGAGTATACCGGCACCACGATATTGGCGTGATTTTTGTTAAAACTTCTTGTTTTTTTTTTATTTCCCGCCGTTTGCTATCTTAAAAATGTTAAACCAATTTTAAATATTTAGCAGGCTGTGCCGAATCCTTTTACGGAATGTTGTCTATTTTTGCATTTCATTTGTTTGCTTCAATTTGATTTGTGCAAAATCAAATGCCCTATCCTGGTCATTTTGTAAGCTGTGCCGTGTAATCCAATTTTTACACTTTATTGTTCTTCTCTTGTTTCCTTTCATTGCTTTGTTTTTGCACAATTATTTTGTTTATGTTTTATGTTTATTATTTCTTTACCATGCTTTCCTTTACGTAAACGGGTTTTGTATAATTTTTATAAGGTTTTTTTCTTTTTATTGTTCCTGTTTTGTTTGTTCTTCTTTTGTTGCCGTGTGTTGTAAATGTGTTCTGTCGAGAACAATCCTAATTTGTCCCGGTGGACAATGTTTTCCCGGCCGGCAATAATCCGGCACCGGCACAAGCGGATAAGGCGAGCAGAAGAGATACAGAACATTTGGCCATAAAGGGAGGATTGAAATTTTGCGAGCCAGGTTGAGAAACATTTAAATGCTTCCATTTTTTTTTTGGTTTGCCAGCCAACAAGTTGAGCATCGTCTGCTAAAAAAAGAAAAAAATAAAGCATAAGGCAGCCATTTGTTTTCCCCTTCACCGTTTCATCCCGCCGTTGATTGTTTGCTGCGCGATTCCATTCGGCCAACGACCCCTTTACGGGGTGCTTGGGGGTTGCACTTAACGGCTTAAGATAGTGTAAAGCTCGTCCGCGGCCCGGGTGACATTCGGTCTGTATAGCGGAGGTCTATAAGATTCGGCTCATAAAAACCCTTGTTGTTGGGTTTTGAAGCGAAATTTTTGGCGTGTCGCGCGATTCTTTGCCGTTTCCCGTGGATCGTAAAACGAACCCCCAACCCCTGCAAGGGGATTGGGGGATGCGAATGGAGTGTAGCAGGTGCGTTCGGGGAGGGAGTAAAAGTTATAAATTAATAAAAACACATCATCTCGGTATGCACAACTTTTTTTGTTTTGGGTAAAGTGATAATGCGTTGGAATTGAGAACTCAGCCGGTATGATTGTGGTCGCACGGTGGGCATGCGGCAGGACATTATCGAAGAAAATATTTTGAATGTTAAATCATTTGATCACAGCACTTGGAAAGGCTTTAACGTGCGATTATCGTTGCTGTAGTGAAACGGCATCGCTTTTGCTCACCTTTACTTTAGGTCTCACCGTTCCTTAACCCATTCGTGAAGCCCGGCTGAAGCATGACTGATTTTTTTATGTGCGCGCTTGAGCGGTCCCCATCGCACCAGCCCAGAACGAATGCACTCGCGGCTCATTTAAAGCGCATTAAAACACCCATTTCCAGTATGTTTGCTATGAGGCCGTGTTTCGCATGAGCTTGCTGATAAATATCCCGCGAATCGGGTTGATCGTAAACGAACGAATGGTTTATCCATCGATCTCAGCTGATGCAATAAAACAAACGTTAAATTAAGAAGAAAAAAAAAGCAACATAGTCAGCGGGTGCAATAAAAATACAAAAGACAAAAACCCAATGTATGTGCACGCGGTATATGCTCCGTGCAGAAGATGGATGCCGTGTTTTATGTCGCAGAAACGGATTCTCCCTTAGTCCTGTTGCTTGTTAATTGGTGTCTCTTATTAATACATGAGCTGTACAGCCGGTCGCCAATATTATTACTGCCGAAGGTGAAAAGGTCCAAGCGGATGTTGACCCTCTTAAAGAGGGCAAAAAACAAAAGGGAGTTGTTTTTGTTCTTCATGCGC
>STHB01021816.1:0-11759 GCA_018908115.1 Anopheles rivulorum
AACAACCAGAAGAAGAAAAAAACAAGCCCTCCACGAAATCATCGAAACTGGCGGCACAAAAGAAAGGCGAAAAGGGATAGCAAACGGTGAGCGACGAGCTGTGTGTTGCTGGAATATTTTAGTACTGGGCAAAGATCTTATCCGGTGACCCATTTTGCTGCCATCAATGGTTGCTTTGATGGTGGGAAGGGAGTTTGGGCTGGGATTGGGGAGCCAAATGGAACGTTTCGGTTTCGTGCTGTGTTGCGTGATCGAACGTACGGTTTGTCCAATTTTCGTACGTTTTGTTACGTTTCTCACGCAGATAGGCCATGATGAGCTTGAGAGAGGGGTGTGGGGGGAGGTGGGGGGGGGGAAGGAGGACAAAAACTCCCCACTTTTCCCAATGACAGGATCAACAAACGGCAGAAAGAACGCTCCACTTTCGGCGAACGTGTCCTTTTGTTTTGCCGGGAAGCGGTCCCAAAAAAAAACAAACAAAAACCGAAGGGAGAAAAGGATTCGCCACGAACGGGAACGATGGTGGCAGTAGATTGCCATGAGTGTCTTTAAAAGGGCTTGAAAAGATTTCTATCGGCAGTGAGCAAAACGTGATTGGAGTAATTTTCTTCCGATTAGCAGTGCGATGAAAAACGCACATTGTACATGTGCCTGGCTGCAGTTGTAAAAATCGATCGTTCCTCCTTCTCCCGCTTGTATTTTGTTATTATTTTCTGTTCGACTGTTGGGTGTTATTTGTTGGCGATCATGGAAAAAAGCGGAGGAACGCCTTCACCCAACACAGCGGATTTAAAGTTTAGTGCTAAGTACAGGCACTTAAACTTGGGCGTTTGTTAAAGTTTTACCAAAACCAAAAAGTTGCTTATTCACTTGCTCGAGTGATAAAAAGGAAACAGAGATTACCGATTCCAACGCCGTTTATGAAGCTTCTTTATTCCCCTTCATTTTTACTTCATTGTCCATCTGCCTCCAATTGTAACCGTCCGGCTTGTTTTCCATTTATGTTTTAATTAATAAAAAACCCCTGTAAAAGAGCACTTCCTTGTGCCTTCCAGCAAAACGGAAAGGACGGCAAAGAATACACGCAACAGAGAGAGAGAGAGAAAAGGAGAGAATGAAAAACACCATCATTTCCCATCCAGGAGTGTATCCCGAGTGCGCCACAGTGCAATAAACTTTTCCCCTTTTATTTTGTTTCTTTCCCACTCGTTTTGGTGCGTCGTGTCCCTTTCGATGCTGCTTTTGCACGCTTTTGGCAGCAGATCATCCGGCAGACCATTCGTCACTGCCAGCGAAGGGACAGAATATTTTTTTGTGGTGTATTTTGCTTTCTTTATAATCATCCATCCGGTGAGCGAGAATTTTTAATTAGTTTCATTTTTTTTTAAATAACAAAAAAGAACACTGGTAAAATACAAAGTTCTTACGGTGTTAAAGTCAAATTGAAATAAAGAGAGAGAGAGAGAGAGAGAGAGAGAGAGAGAGAGAAACACCACGATTGATGAAAGAATTTGGCTGTCAGGGTATAGAAGAGATAAAGGGACGGAATGGTGCGAAAAAAGGGAAATCGTATGGCAAATGGTTACCAAATGGATCGCTGTACAAGAGGAAAAGTGGACGCGCGCCATGACAACGGACAATGATAAGCTCGGTCAATCCGTCCGAGAAGTGAATCACCTTCGCTTGTTAAAGCGTAACAGCAGCAACGAACAAGAACGGATTGATGGCGGTGAATGTAAAGGTCGTTGAAACAATCGCACACAAAGAGCGTGTAAATACGGCCAAAAGCTGTCGGTCCTCCGCAAAATGGTCTGGCCCCGGCTGGGGGTTTAGTAGTAGTAGTCGTCGCCGAAGAAGTGCAAGCAAAGTGACAACCAGAAACAAAACAACAAATAGAAGTAAAAAAAACCATAGTAGCTATGGAGCAAAATCCGAGATCAGAAGTGAAATGACGAACAGAGTGCCGAAAACGTGCAGGAACAAAAACAACCGACCATCGAACAAAACTGGTAAATCCTCTTAGCCGGGCTCTCATCAAAGCCCGAGCGCTCAAGTGGTCGACTGATGAGTGTGCATTTGAGGTTCCTTTGGCGATGAGAAAAATGCGCTTCGTCTGTTGTCGCGTCTGGAGGAGTTCCAGAATTGGGTGCATGTTCCCACCGACCCGGGGGGAGGAGGGGGTTTAGCAGTAGGTGACACGAAGGTGTACTCTCAGCGCATGGGAGAGGTAAAATAAATGATACCGAGTCTCCGAGCGAAACCTGCCATCGGTGGCTGAGTCCCATGGACGCTGACGGATGGACTCTCCGAAAATGAGGTAATTGAAAAGCTGGCGAGCTGGAGGTAAGCAAGAAAAGGAGAGCAGAAAAAAAGTAGAGAATATCCGATGCCTGTGCAGCGAAAAATTGTATCCACAAGGACAATGTCCAAAACTAGCCAACTCTAGCTGTAGAAACAAAAGCAGTCCGGCCGAGGGCAACAGCGTGAGGGTTCAAAATGAATGGACTTTTCACTCGGCGCGGACCTCCCCGAGGAAGGTGAACCGCCGTGGTGTTTATGTGCCCCGGATATAGTTAGAGAGAAATGACTGGCATTTTTCCAGAGCTTAAGGAAGGATTTGAATTCTTGTATTATTATAGTACTGCTCAGTACACCGAGGGAACCGAGGGTTGCCCACAGCGCAGGAAGAAAATTGTTACAGGCAAAACAAAACAAAAAAATAAAATAACCCAACGCTGATTGCACCACCAAAACGAGCCGGAGGAGCACACTGGCCAGAGCAGCTTTTCGTGCTGTAATTAATCTTCCCACTTGGAGTTGGGAGTTGTTGGGTTTCCGGGTCGTTTTGTTTTTTGCCCCCTTTTTCTTAACTTATTTCGATTTACAGACGAGGACGATTGCCCAAACCCGGGTGTAGCGGGTGATCCTCTCGGTTCTGCAGCGTAGTAGATTGCGAAACGGTAGATTGAAAAGCGCGAATGAAAATGAAAACCGAAAGCTTAAATGAGCAATTAAAATGAATCATTCCTCTTTGGCCATCTTTGGCCAACCGAACGTTGTGATGCGTTGCGTCGGGAGGGGAAAAAAAACGAAACGTCCAGTAACTTGTGCAACGGTTACAAATTGCCCTGCTTGAATAGATGCTGTTTGGGTGGATTACGTACTGACTGGCACAGAATAAGTTTCACCCGTGGTTGGGAGGTGTTGCGTGCTTCTGAAGCCAATTTCTATTAATATTGGTCGATGTGTGAAGAATAAATGTTTCGTTGGTGAAAATATTGATTCCTTGTTGTTACTAAATCACATTTAATTTAATGATTGAAGCACAACAATTTTATCGTCGGATTTTGAAATGAATTGATGATGCTATATTAACCCAGCTTAGCTTTTTTACTTCAAATTGCATACAGTGTTTTTTTGGAATGAATGTTTGTCTACCGCACCGAATGCAATTGCCGACCAACAGCTCAACACAATACACAACAAAACGATAGAACATGTAGCTTTCATACCGGCCATACAAAGGATTATAGTGACACACATAACATAAGGCACAAAACAGACACACACACACATACACATACACACATTCTATTACATAAGAATGGCACAATACACGCATACCAGTGAGAGGAAGGCTAGTGCTCGTTGTGTATACGTGCATGATAATGTTATTTACTGTTTATACTCTTTGTGAAACACGCACTCATAAGAGAAAAGTTTTGTAACACGAAAGGTAACGCACAACAAAACATAAACGAACAATGAAAATATCAAACTTTGCTGGAACGTAACGTAAGATTTCAAAAATATATAAATAAAACCAAAATTTAACAAAAAACTCTCTCCCACATGGACCGCATCGAAAGAAAAAAAGTGTTAAATAATGTTGACCAAAAACGAAAACGAAAAAACAACGCAAAATTGCACAAAAGCAGCACAGAACAAACTCGTACCGTAGCGCTAGGAGGTAGGATAGGTCAACAGGTGAGATACCTAGAAAAAAACAAGAGGGAGAAGGAAAAACAAAACACAGCAACAACATTGATCACTTACCTTTGCTGGCACCGTCTGGTCCTCTCAGGATCGTGCACTCTTCAATGGTTCCGAACGCGTTAAACAACTGTCTTACATCCTCTTCGGTTTGCTGCTTGCTAAGCATGCCAACGAAAAGCTTTCGATCTAAAGTGTGATGCAATGCAAAAACACCAGTAACATAATTGTTTTGTTATTGTTTGTAAGTAGTTGTTGTTGTTTTTTTTTGTTTTGTTTTGCCGACCGAATTTGGTTTTGTAGTTCGTTTTTTTGTTTGTTTTGTTTTTGCGTGCATTTCAAGGAATGAGCATGACGATGAACATGATGATGGTGGTTGTGGGTGTTGGTGGTGTTTGGTTATGTTGGTTTTTTTTTTGTTGTTGTTGATGAAGTTAATTAATTTTGATCGTTTTGATTGGATGGTTTGCGTTCGTCCGAGTAGCCCGATTGATGAAGTCGAAATGGATGATGTTGGTTGTTTGTTTTGGTTTTTTGGAGTTTGTTTTTACCACACACATTACCACACAACACACGCCACACGTTACGGGGATGGTTTTTGTTTGTTTTTGTTTATATTTTTTATTTTTTTCAGGTTTGTTTGTTTGTTTGTTTTTTTTTTGGTATTTTGCATGAAGAGCGAACAATGGATTTGACATAAAAAAGAAAAGAGAAAAAGAAGAAAAAAGTAAATTAATAATTTTGCATCATGAACAATTAGCGCTGACAGTTTTGTGTTGGAAGTGTTTTTTTTGCGTGCCTGTGTGTCTCGCTTTGTCGTAAGGGATAAATAAGTGGGAAGTTAATTTTGATAAAGAAAGAAACGAAGAACAAAAGTAGAAGTAAAGTAAAACAAAACAAGAAATCGAGAAAGAGGTGAAAGTTTGCAACGCAAATAAAAAATACAACACGAAAAAGTGATAAATAACAGTTGGAAAACAACACCATCCAAAGGACAGTAAAGGCACATCACAAAATAAAAATGAAAACAAACACACAAAGAAAAAAATAACACACGCACACATACAACACAAGGCAGATTGGTTTTGGGAAAGTGTAACGGGAAATGCGGGGGAAATGTGGTTGTGGATAACAGAGTGTATCTTTAATCATAGTGCCAGCAGTACAACGTTCAATTAACAGTCAATTAACAACAGGATACGTTTATCTAAGAAAAAAGTACACAATTGAGCATGTTAAGTATTGTAAAAGAAAAAAATAAAGAAACACACGTCCACTATATAGTTTGATCGCATATATAATGTTTACCTTTACGCTTAAATGTAGGAAAGTGTACGAAACAGGTAAGAGCAAAAGTGTAACGCATAACGGTGAAAAGGCAAAAAGAAAAACAGAAAACGGTACGAGACATTCTAACAACAGAAAACCGATCATACTGTACTAGGTGTTTGGTTTGGTTGTGATGCATCAACACACGAGAGGCGCTACCATATGTCACCGCGTTGGTCAAGCTAGCAAGAACGAACATTAAACTCACAACAAGAAGAAAGAAAACACTACGACCATTGTGAATGAAACTACTACTTATAAAACACGTAATGTCACAGCGAAACAAAGATTTTAAAACCCTTTTTTGTAATGTATTGCTAATATTGCGGTAAATTGATAAATTGTGTTTTTAAAACATGTATTTAGTTCATTTGTGTAGGTTCAACAGCAGTTTCTTTGTTTTTCATACCAAAGTACTAAAGACGGTCTGTTATGCTCAAAATCAATGTCATATATCTTATAAAAAAACGAATGAAGCCGATGGAGATGAATTGAACCGAATCGGCTGACGCAAGCAGACGGCTTTCGGTATGGTACGGTTTTATTGATCCACTCTGGTGGTTGTGGCTTCTAACGAACCAAATAAATAAAGCAAAAGGGGAACCGTCAACGCGTAATTAGGATAATTTATGGCTTCTCTTTCCAAAGCCGCATCGTACTTTTCGGGCAGCGGCTAAAGATGTTTCTCGGGTGCACGAAGAAGGCATAGACAATCTACTTTGTTGGAACTTTGCGCCAGCAGCTCCAAACAGAGGATCGGAAAGGCAAGATAAATGCTTAAGGAGAGTTTTTTTTTGTGTTTGTTGCAAAATGTAATTTCTTCAGCTATTTAACCAACAAACAAACGAAGAAAAAAAAACAGACAAGAGATAAAGATTGAATTATCGTACCCTGTTTGAAGATTACAGTCTTTGCCTTTCCCATGCGATTCGAACGTTGTTTGTGTATGCCTTTGAAATGGGGCCTTTTTTTTGAGAAGAAAAAAATTCTTTAACTTTTTCCACCTTTTCCATTTTTTTTGTAGTCCCGCGCAACGGAAGCGTGAAACCCAAACCTTTCTTCTTTGTACACAAAACCATTGGTGGAAAAAGAAACAGCCCCCCCCCCCTTCCCCGAGAAAAAAGAAGAAATGTATTAATCAATTTCCACTAACAATGACGAAGTAGCAAGCAAAAGATAGAGAGAGAGAGCGAGTGAGAGCGAACACCGGCTAGAACGGCCCTGTCGATCACAACACGAGACAAAGGATCATAAAGAAGCTTTCACACCCACGTGCTGGTTACGGGGATAAGTACGGCTCACCGGAATGTTCTGTGGCCGCTCACCCGTTTTCCCCCCCAGTCGGTCAAAGGGGGCAACCTACCCCGAAACGCTCCCCCCTATCAACGACAACCAGCAGCAAAGGTGCAATTGTTCGTTCCACGGCCCTCGTTCACCACAGCAAAACCAGCTGCGCACACACACACACACACAACCCACCGCTGCTTCCTTATGCTAATGAAAAAATATTTTGTCCCTTCCCTTTTGGTTATTACAATCGTCGTCACACTTTCGCTCCACAGTTGCGAACCCAACCCAGTGGGCACCGGTTTTTTTGCTGGATGGAAGCATCGTTTCTGTTTAGCAAGCGCTGGTGACGCGATTTCTTTGTCCTCCGGTTGGCTCGTACCGTCCAACACAAACCTTGACGGAATTTTAAACGAAGCATTCCCGGGGCGTCAGGATGCCCTTGTGTGCCTTGTGTGCAGGCGGAAGTAAACATCTTTCCGTAAGAAAACTACCTCCGATCGATTGAGCACGGAAAGCCACCCACCCACCATGGGGTGGGTTTCACCGGCATAACGGGTGGGAGGGGGGGGCGAAAGCGGCAGCGGACGTGATGAGTTTTGCTAACGATGTTTTCGCAAACTATTAGTTGAATCATGGTGCACTTCCTTCGTTTTCGGCATCCGAGTGCACAAAATGCTTCCACGGCGGGTGGTTCTTTTGGGGGGTTTGGGGGTAGGGCCATGTTGTATCGTGTGGAGGAAGCTTTTCTTTCTGGCACCACCGATGTGCACTACTTTCCCCTCCTCTTTCTCTCTCCTGCCCGAAATTTCCCACCCCGCAGGGCGGACAGGATGAACAGATTTGTTTCGCCATCCGCTTTTCGGTTTCGGCTTCAAAGTGCATTAAACGATGCACCCGAGCGGAAGCGGAAAACGCTACCCATCCGTGCGCTTCCGATGGACGAGGGATGAATATTATGTTCCCTTCCGCAGCACCGAATTTCCGACGAGTTCGGGGCACTCGTTCCCGGGTTCCTATGATCCATTGTTGTGGTATTGGGATTGGTCTACCGGTTCTGATGCGAGATAGCTATCGACACAGATTGAACCGTTCCGTGCGCATGCAAACGTCTTGCTGGCTTTTTGAGCGACGCCACTAAGGCACGGTGTCTGAGCGTAAAGAATATGCTTCCTTGTCCCCGAATGCCGGTGCACGTTCGGCTGCGACATCAGCAATCTTGAGAGCGTCGGCTGCGGGTGCCGCTTTGAACTTCACGTCACAAGAACAATGAATCATCGATTTTCGAAGCGAAATTTGCCAAGAAAAACCCGATTAGCATGGGAATCAATGCGACGCTTAATATTTTGCTATGGCCGTTGGAATTCGCTTACCATTTTGACGTAGGATTCCCCAAGACAAATAAAAAACTTTATCCCCAGGGAAAACCAAACTCCCGCAAGAAAAGATTAGGTCTTTGAAAAATTATCCCCAATTTTCGGTCCCTTTACCCAGTTTTCGGTCACTTTCGGCGACCATTGGATTATATTACCATTAGACATAATTCGGATCATTATACGTAATTTATGAGATTCGATGGGTATCCTTTTCAGCATTTCTAATCTTGTTAATTACAGCGAATGCGGACCATACGAGCACCGGGTGAGATGGATGCGCACGGCACAGATTGGGCCAGGAACGAACTCGCTCGCATTACGAGCAGGGCAGAAGGTCCCGATCGATTTACGCTTGCTGAGGTTGCGTCGTACGAGCGGAACTTCGCCAACGGATAAGCTGCTCGGTTCGCGTAATACGATGACTAGCCGTCCTCTTTGCTTGGTCCCTTCGCGATTCTGTACCGCATCGCTACCGACAGAATTCATTTGTAAATTTTCTCGATTAATTCTGATAAATCAACACCCGCCCGGTGCGGAACGGCTGCCCATTTCGAGCGTCCATTCCGGTCCCACCCGGATAGAAGGTACCGCCGTTGGCATTGGTGAAGTAGGTGACAGTCACCCCTGCCCATTAGTGACATTAACAAAGTTCGACTGCCAAGGGTAATGAGGCGATAGATAAAATTAATGAGCTTCTCGGATATTTTGCTTTTGTTCCGGGACCGGTAAGCGGTCTAACGATACAGCCGTCTGTAACGGATTGGCCAAAGTTTCAACTTAACCATAATTCGAAACCACCGAAAGCTGCCCGCAGACGAATGGCAATTAGGTGGAATACAATTTCCAATGATTTAGTGAGTCCCCAAAAATTCCGCAACTCAGCATGGTGACGAAAAGCGCAAACGGTTGGTTGATTTATATTATCGAAGTCATTTACTTTACGTGGAAATATTAACATAAACTTGCAAACAATCGTATCAAGAACAATTGTTAGAATGTTTGCAATTAATCGCGAATTGTTGGGTTTGCACCAAAAACTGTTGGATCTTGTCCACATGGACGTTGGATATTCTGGATTCACATTTTGAAGGTCTATCAAGGTCTATCATAAACAGAAACGTTTTGCCAGACGAAAACCTGCTCCACAGGTATCCAAAACTGCTGTTTAAAACGGTATCTATTTCTGGAACCTTTGAGAATATTATCAAGAACTCAGTGTCTAGTTCTATAAGTTCTGAAATGATTCTGAAGACCTTTTGTGCTGTAGGAAACCAAAGTAAGGACATTCTATTTTTGTTCGTTGTCTCATTAACTTTGCTCGTCTTTTTCTCTTTACTCAAGCCTTTGCTCTTCTTAAAGCCATCCCAAACACCACATGTTCTTGAAGGCGCCAACGGAAGCCTTGCCAAGGGAAGCGCCAGTGACCGGAACTCCTAGATATTACGGTTCACAGCGTGTGATCAAAGTATTTATTTTCCACCGACAGCAATTAAGGATGCTTCCTGCGTTTTTGGGGTGAGAGACACCAAAATAGTACGTACGTCCACCATGGCTCGACGATTCATTCACCCGTTTGACATTGGCAGGACAGTGAATCCTGGGGCAAAACTCGGCAAAGGGCATCGGGAAGACAAATGAAGGAATACAGGATATGATTAATTTTCTTGCTCCAAAGAAAGAAGCAAGGCGGACCAAGAAGTCTGCCCACCCGCCAGGACATTCATCCAGTGTTCTTTGTGGACAGGCCAAGGCTTAGGAGAGCTTGCCAGAAGACACATTCCCGTCATTCGGGGTCGGGACGCGTTAATTCATTAGTTCAGTTTGCCCTTCCAAAATGGAGCAGGATCACTGGTGAAGCTGCCAGTACCAAACACCGACTGCTATCGGAAAGGATAATGAATTAATCTAAAGACAGCCTTCAGCACGAGCTTCATCCGGCCAGCCGACGGATGTCTTGGGGAATAGTCGGCGAAAAGGCAAACAAGAGTCCCCAGTAAATTCGTTCGAATTCCCACAGTAACGAACGAAAAGGAATGTTTTTGGTATCGATACATTAAAGATGTTTCCTACATGGTTCGATGAACACTTCATTCGGGCGTTGTTTTATGTTTGCTGTTGAGGTAAAAGATGGATTAATAGTCAACAATACACCACAACAACCAAATTATTATTGAAAAAAATACACAATCGTACACGGTTCAATGAGGTACACGCAACATGTTTGGATTTGAAGCTTTGCGATCCACTTGCAAGCAATAACGTTTTTGTTTAGTTAGGCCGAATAGTAATTGATTTTGGATTTTCGTTGTTGTGCATGTTCATACCTCACTGAGCCTGAGACAGCCAACGACACGTACACACACAGAGAGAGAGAGAGATAATAATTGTATCAAAATGTATCACAGTGGTAGGTGGTTAGAGAGGTATACACCAATGATCATGACATCAAGTAGAACTAAGATAATGTGTAAATGAACAACATCGAAACATATGCACCAATCAATGTCTACGATCTTCGGTCACAAACAATCAATGAATACGTTCTAGTGTAGGAGTTTTCCGATCGACATTCCATTTCTAAACCTCAAAATGATCTGCGAATCCAGACTGATCCCGTGGGTGTGACCGTTGGCATCTGTGGCGAATAAAACTGTATGCAAAGGAACGGGATGCTGTCCAACAAAATGGGTGTAACACGATATTTTGTGTAGAATTGTTGAGCATAAGCTCAGTTTGTGAGATGAGCATGACACGGTTTATCGCTTGTTTTTTTTCAAAACTACTAAATAATTACGAACATCCTAGAAGAATGCATAAATCACGACACTGGTAAAGGTTACGACACAACGAACAAACAGAGCAAAAAAGGTATTCAATGCAACACAACGCCAAATGAAAACAATACAAAACAAGAAAGTACAATATTGGGAGCCAGTTAATGTAGTAGCAAATGGTAGTACTGATGTATGTGTGTGTATATATATATATAGATTTGAACGGCAACACACACACACACACACACAAAAGGCATACACGGGGGAGGTGGGTGGTTGGACACACCAACCTGACTGACAACACCTCCCAAGGCGCGCAAGTGCGTGGAGAGCAAACATTCGAGGGAACGCAACGCGAACGAAGCTGGAAAGCACCCGAACGGTCTCACCAGTAAAACCTCTCCTTGACTTCTGGACAGAAAATTGGAATGCGATACAGTGGCTGCAAGCTCGCCCGGTCCCGGGGGTTCGGCAGTAGACCCAACCGTTGCATGGCCGAAGAGAACCAGTATGTTAGTCACGAATCATGGCGTTAAATGAATATTAAAATTTTGGGGTTTGTTCTCGTTTTTTTTTCCTGTTTAGTTTTTTTCTTGTTAAACCATTTTCCACCAATGTTTCCAGGTTTTCTTCCTTAGCACCGCAAGGGTCGCGTCTAAGGGTAAGCACCCTTAGGCACCGGCTTGAGTGTGGCGCGTGCGTTCGCTCGCTCTGCGTGAACAGAAAACCAATTTCATGGCTATGATGTGAAAATCCGTGTGATTTTCTTTATCTTTTTCTTGGCAGTTTGAGTTTTTTTACGTATTTACTCGCTTAAGTTTAGCCAGTCACCCCCCAAAATCCCTGCCGGCAGTTAGACAGTGATTCGGGGTGTTTTTTTTTTTTTGTTGTTGTTTTGTTTGGGTGTACCAACATTTGCATAGCTATTGACCGTTTTCGGTTTTCGGACGGAAAATCGGGCCAGCGAATTGTCCGAGCATGACTCGGCAACCGTCGCGCC
>STHB01021830.1:0-11757 GCA_018908115.1 Anopheles rivulorum
CACCAAAGTGGATCGTTGATTTGGTCGAGTTGATCCCGGATTTTTAGCGCGAAACCCAGTCCAGTGCCCAGCGTACGATTGCTTCAGCTGCTCCAGTTCCTGTGTGACGAACGGAGGGCGAAAAAAAACTTACAAAGTTGAGTAAAAACTAGCACTTTGCCCAAGTCCCCATCCCGCTATGGTTGAAACAATCAGCGGTCGAATCGGTTGGGTATCGAAAGCATCGATCTCGAGCAGTTACCAATCATCGTTCGGTTTCCACGATAACATAATCTTAATCTCGAACGGTTGTCATTGCTTCTCATCGATACGTCCCTTTTGGTCTACATTCTGCTGTCCTTATGCTGTACGGCACAGCATCATCGTCACAATCGCGAGACACACACTCCATCAAACGGCGTTCAACTACGAGAAGCTTTCAGCATTATCTCTCAATTTTGTCTTGACTGAAGGTATGGTGGAATTGTATGTGTGTACATTAGCTTGGCGCATGTACGTGTGCAACTCGTCGTCGTCCAACTCTTTCCTACACGAGTTGGCAAATTTCCACCAAATAATGACAAAACTGGTGTATCTTGCAGAGGTATTAGAACAGATTCAGAGAACTCAGATTCTGTGGTGTTTTGTTATGTATTAAGATTTTGGTAAACTGTAAATAATTTATTGATAATTTACAAGTTAAATTTTTGAGAAATGAATTACTAATCTATACTTTCTGTGAAGTGTCATGGAAATGATTTCAGATATTCTTAATTTTTTATGTTTCTTCAGATGAACTTTTTCAGTTTTAGGTTAAAAACATCATCAAATATTCTGCGCAAAAAAAATCATCTCCTGGTCACACCAAATCGCCCTCCCAAAAGCACCATTTTCGATGACAAACAGGATATCAAATGTCACCCCGCTGCAGTTGATGTTACAGTTGCCGAGTTCGATAAATGGGTCACAGAATCGAAGAATCAAAGCTCATCAAAAGAAAAAAATAGCACCAAAGGAGAGTGAGGAATTTTCGCTGTCTCGATTAAAAATATCCCACCGTGCTAAATTGCACAGCCACAGCCAGACGGAAACTACCATTTCGGCGAACAGAAATGGAACTGAAATTTGATCGGGATCGTAAAACCAGCAACCGGGGGACCCGAGCCGTTCGTTTGAACGCGGGATTGTTTCGTGGCCAGTTTTCCAGTCGGTCGATTGGTGTTTTCGGTTCACAAGTTGATGACAATTGTGATTACGATACGATAATACTGCTGACGGTTGTGGCTGGTTGGTGCTGGTTGCACCGGACGCTGATTGCACGGTGTCCGATTGATGGCAAGCAACATCCGAATTACAGCACCGTCAATGATCTGTTTTCGTTGCCATAGATTTAGGCCATGCGTGGTATAAACGAGGGAGTAAATTGACAAACAAGTGTGCGTATACCAGTGTTTGATTTACATTGCGATTGTCTGTTGTGGCTTACGGAATCTGTGTCTAATGTAAAAAAAAAGTATTTTAGAAAAGCTTTAAATTGACATAGAAATCCTTTGTCTTTGAATTGTTTCTTTGATTTACTATAGTTTAGTATAGACTCGTGGTTTATTTGATATTCATTTGCAATATGATTGTGTAACTGGCAGGTCATTTTTGACTGTTAATAATAATTTCAATCTTTACATTGGTCTCAATCTTTATCTTGTTATTCTCCATTGTTTATGTTTATGGACTGTAATCGCTTATGAATATCCTGAAAAATATTTTCACCAGCCAGATGACCTAGTGAATGGAATTCGACCTTGATGGATTTGGATGCATATGAAAAGTATCAATTCTAATGGCAGCTATGGGTGCCCCTACCAGACATAATTATGTTATTATCACTGAGAATTCGTCTGTTCAAATCAAGTAATTGGAATCAGTACAAAATAAAGGAACTTTTGAGCAAGATACTTGAATTATTGATAGGCATCGGATATTGTGTATTCGATGTCTTGTAATTCTGACATCATGTGTCCCATATACATAAAACTAGATAAGCTAAACATAAGAACTGCATATTTTGAAAGAATATCGTCTAAGATTCTTCGAGAGAACTTTTGTCTATTCTTCAACCTCACTCTAGAGCGGACCTGATCCTGGAATACGTTGATGATATAAACAATATTCTTGAAAATTTTCTTTTAAACTGGTCTACTTTAACATATCAAAAAACGAAAAATCTAGTGTTGCCAATTTCTTCATGCCGCATTTAACCCACGTAAAAGTGAAACTATCTACTCACCCATACAAACCAAGCTATTTCATCCTCTCTGATGGAAAAACTCTCATTTATAATGGTAATGTATGCGATAAAGCATATTTTCCGTTACTGATACGCAATCTACCAGCGCCAGATGGTGTTCGTGTAAGTTTCCATCGATGACCTTACTTTCGCCGTGATCGATTCCTTGCGCAGAAAGGTTTTCTTTAGGAAAATTGTTTACGTCTAAGGGGGAAAAAAAGAAAAATATTTACACCATTCCCCCCAAAACCGGTAGATGCATCGGCTTGAGGCGATTTCAAGCGCACACATACTGTGCTCCTTCTGAGCCAAATCATCACAACTTCCACCAGATTGGGCAAAACAAAACGAAACAAAAGAAAAAAAAGGAGCACGAGGGGTGGACCTGATGGATTAGGATAATGCATTTTTCATGACCGTATCGTATTGCCTTGTTTGATATTGCATTCATTTGTTACGCCTTCGAGTGAATGTGGATGTCTGCCGTACCACGAGGGTGGCAATAATTTTGAGATGAAGGGAAAATTAGTCCTTGTACGTTGAGTGCCGCTCACTCGCCTGAACACCGATCACTTAACAACAAACCCCAAAAACCTCAGCAGATGTTCGTGCAACGGCGATGCTGGGTGGCATCGCCTGCAGGGACACCTTTACCGGATGAGATTGTTCGTGCGGGCAGCGTGTCGAGGGTGTCACGTGGCTGGAAGAGGCGGCGAAGCCACGGACGCGTATGTTTACAAACAATGCTGTCGTTGCATGCGTTGTTAATGTCGTGATAGACTCGTTCTCAGGAAGAACGTAAAAACTTCCACCGGGCTGGCATGTTCGGTACGGTTCATTAATTTTCGTAAAATGTGGAAAAAATCCCCTTCGGGTTGGGAAATGCCGCCCATTGTTTACGGGCGCATACTTACTGTTTGTATTCTATTTATTCGATTTTTTTCTCCATACTTTTATCATCCACCATCAGCTTTAGAGCGGGTACTTAAAGAAGGTCTCATTGAACCACGCTGCGATAATGTCTTGATTAGGAGGAACTTCTCTCAATCACACCCAGAAAAAGAAGCGCAACTTGACGAAGGATCTGGCCTGTCGCCTGAAGCGATTCCCGGTTATTTTTTCTCTACCTTCTCTATGTTGCTGTCTGCCGTACCTTAATGCTTACGGCAGTCGCGTTTATTACCCCTCGTGCATGTAAGAGTCCTTGAATCCGACCACCAATCCGCTGCTGCTATACACGTTGGTTTTTGTCAGAATATGAATAATGGAATAACAAGGATTGAAACGCAGATAAAACCAAACTCTCTCCACCGAAATACTGTAACGGTTGGGTAAACGGAAAGGACAAAGAAAACACCAAAACCTAGCCTAGTATCCTTGTAGAAATCTATGACAGAGAGTGTTCTGTGTCCCCCCCATCATTGAAGCAATTTATCTGCCATCGTTTGCATTAAGGAAGGGACACATTCATTCGAGACGGTAAGAATTGAAATACCCCCTACATAATAGAATCCCATCTAACCTATCGTCACGCTGCTGCCGGTGTCTCGGTCAACAATAATTGTCTACGAATCGAGAACTGCCGGTACAGCAGACCGGACCGGGAGCGATAAAGCTTAAAAATTAATGGAATGTAAATTAAGCACATTGTCATGAGCAGGACAGACGAAAAGAAAACAGTGAACAGGGAAAAAACAGCGTAAATTTAAAGCGATCGGATAATTAGACCCAGTCCCAGAACCTTTTCCGTGCGGGCTTTGGAAATTGAGCATAATTTTATGAATTATTAAGCGATTGAATGTTTGATTGTTGCTCGGTCTAATTTATTGGAGGTAGCTGTGGCAAAACTGACGATTCATTACATTTAAATACAAACTAAATAAACATGATTCAACAGAAAGAAATGCAAACAAAAGGTTTGGGGTCTTCCTAAACAGTACAAAACATGAAAACTAAATCGATCGCTAGACGTGCCTTGGAATTTCTAGAAATGTGGTGTATTATTTGTTATACTCAATTATAATTACCAGGATTAAACCAACCTTTGCAGTTAGATAACACAAAAAAAAACGTTCCGAATTATTTCTTGGATTGCTGTAATCTAAGGATTGCCTTCCTTTTTCTCTAGAATTTGTTTGTTTGATCCATTTTGTCCAATTAGTTGGGTTTTAGCCCAAATCCTCACCCTGTTACATGTTTTCATATATGAATGCAACATTAAGATAGCTTAAGTGATTCGTCATGAATCTATAGAAAATTATATATAAATATGCTCCAGTTATCGAGAAATAGGTATTTCGACCAGAGACTTCATAGAAAAAAGCTTAACAAAAACCTGTTTAGCAAATAAAATACAGTAAGAGCAATGCTTTTCGATTACGGTAATAAACAAAAGGGTAGAAATAATAATTGTTTTAATAGTATTTCGTTTGCGGTTGTAGAAAATAGGCCATAGTATATGGAACCGAAAACCGAAACTTCTCAATCTATGTTTGCTTCCCGCTTTCAATTCAATCCCATTTAAAGATTTCCATGCAATGCCACAATGTCTGTTTCATTGCCGCATCGCTTTAATAATCTTCACTAATCCTCGCAACAAACGCAATATCCTTTGCCGCTTTGTCGTTATCCGTGCCATCTACAAAATCAATAGCAGCGTAACGCCATCGAACGGGGATATTAATTTCAAGGGACATTTCAAATCGTATTTCTCCACTCCACTCCGTCCATGCCTGACTGCGTCCCTGTCCCTATCTCGACAATGAACCATTGACTCTTCGCTAAGCCGCTAGGCCAATTGAATGACGAAGACTGTTTGATCGATCACTCGAATGGCGGTGGCTCACCCTCCTCCATCTTAACACCGCCGTCCGTTGATGGTCTTGACTTTCGGGAAAAACTCATCTTTGGGAAAATCGAGCAATCGCCACCGTTTTCCACCAAATGTGCTTTAGCGATAGCGGCCACAGGACGCATGTGTCATTCAATAGGTCTCCGCAGGCCATTGCGTTCGCGTTTGTACCGCCGCTCGAAGGGTGGATATTTAAATTCGATTTCGGTTCATCAAATCGATAGATTTATGCCAACGAATAGCCAACGGGGTCCTCTGGGTGTGAAAAGTTACCAGCACACCAGCGATTTGCAAGGCACGGTTCTACCATTCCGGCTTAAGGAACGTTCCCTTCCCGCAGTACAGTATTTCCAATGCCGCTCGGTTTACATTGTTTATTCAGGACTTTGAATACCCCCGATGTTGTTGATTACTGCTTCCTTTGGCTCTTCTCTTGTTGTTTCTTACCATCGCATCGCCTCCCTCCTACACGGTAGCGTTTTTGCGAAGAGTTTATAAAGAAACAATAGCGACGTTAATACGATTCAAATTATCCTGGGACTTTTTTCCCACACCCCCCCCCCCTCTCCTCCCCTCTCTCCACCAAATCTCCGACCACGCAAAATCCACCGAGAAATGGGATGAAGCTTGCTTGTTCCTTTTGTTCGATTGCCATTTCGAGCTTACACAAACTGCCGAGAGTTCTGCTTCCGGTGGCTGTTGTTCCCCAAGCAACCAAACGAAAAAGGAAACAAAAAAGAAAACAACCAAAGGCCCAAGTCTTGCGACGCACTAAATCAACATCCATTGTGGCTGTTGATTGTGAAAGGCAGAAAGTGTATGTTGGCACGCAAACACACCCAAAAGCCGGAGCCACGGAGATGGCAACGAAAGGAAAACAAAACACAAAAATGTACCACCAAACGGGCACGGAGGCTGGTGCAAAAATATTGTCCTTCGGGCGCACTGAGTCAACAGTGGACGTACGGACGTACGCAAACACACCATGACTCCATCGTATCGACTGGCCATGGTTGGTTGGGTTACTTTTGCTTACCCAAAAGGAGTATTTCACACGATGCCTTAATATCGGAGCTAACCCATTGACTTGCAGCCACTTTGGTTGTAAGTGATTGATTTGATGTCTACTTTTACGTTTACACTGGCCTTCGATCACTGGGACGTGCAAGGACCAACAGCATGGCAAGCCACCAATCCTCGAACTCGTAGCTAATCGTTGCATCGACACAATGGGACAACCGAGACTTTACCGAACAGTCCACTAACGCGTGCGGCTCATGGGAATGGAGCCGATTCTACGACAAACGATTGTTGTTCCCTGTTTGGTCACACCACGTGACCACGTTGTACTAGCCATCCACCACCACTCGAACACTTCACACACTGGCAGGAAACATGTTTACTTTCAATCACCGCTTGAATTATTGATTTGTGCCTGCTGCAGTGAACTTTACTGCAAGCTGCCGAAGCAACATTCCCATCGAACCCGGGTGTTGCAAGAGTTCGTTGCTGGGGCTGGGCCCGGATCGAGCCCTGCACATTGGTTGACCGACGCACAAAAGCAACCTCGTGGAACAATGGGAAGGCTTTCTTGTCGGAACGATGCCAGCACAGAGCCAGCAATGCAAATCTAAGCGAAACACACAAACATGAAAATTCCATTTAAAATACCGCACACATTTCGATAGTACATCCATCGTCCAGCGGGTTGATTGCAAATTCTCTTTAGGTCATCGTAATTACATGACCGGTGTGAATCGAGACGGATAGGTACCCTTTCTGGGGATGGCCTATCAAGGTAGAACTTTTCTCTACAGCTTTTGCATATAATACCCCAAAACAGTAAGTAAATGACACATTTTGGGACAATGAGTGGACAAAGGAAGCTGGTTAATTGTAGATTGTGCTACAAAAATACATCTCCTGGGTGCTTTTGGTATGGGTTTAGAAGCCGTACAGTGGTGTCCCTGAAAGAAAAATGCACCGTTTACAGCTGTTTCATGCTTTGAAAAATACACTCAAAGGGAATAAATAATGAGAGATGCTTGGGAACGCTTATCTACTGAATCAATTAGTGAGTCGTCACGAGAGAATCAATGATTTACAGATAGTTAAACATTGAGAGTAAAGAACTTCCAGTTGACAACGATTTCAAATATTTAATTGCACAATTTTGGTCAATTTCATTGAATTCCGATTGATCACTACAATGATCGATTAGATTAAATTTAATTAAGTCACATGAACATTCAATAACCAAACTTATTTTCAGCGGGTTGTTCGGAAAGGAGAAAAAATTCGCTTTTCCGAAAGGTTCGGGTTTCGCCTTTTTACGACATTTTTGACACATTTTGTTCCTTTTTTCTGTCGATCATATTTTGATGGGCAATAATTTGCTCCCTTTATATCTTAGCAAAATGGGTCTAGACCAAGCAAAGATAAACTTCTAGATGCAAGCGATGAAATATAAATATAATAATTAAATAGATGCAAGCGATTACTTCCACAGAACATTTCGTATTTCCAGCGTTCTGAAGGAATAATACAATTCGTTTCGCACATCGTCAATCACTAAAAGTTTCGAACATTGACAAGTTGCAAACATCTTTAGCTGATGTTTTCATTAGCGACATCAAGCGAACAAATTTTAAAGAACACAAAAGCTCAACAGTCATGCTATAGGCAGCTTTTCTGTCTTTAGTTTTTGAACAAGTTTCAAGCGCTTTAAACTGTAAAGTCGTACCTTTGAAAGCATCCAATGAACGTAAACACATTTTCATTTTGGGATATGATACCTAATTACCTACCTAATTAAGACACTTCGACACTTAATTTACTTTCATCAGTAACAGGATGCTTCACGTTGGACTTCTGCAACTAGAATTATACTTCATAATTTGTCCTGTAATGTTTCCACTTACCGGAATGCTTTACTTCTCCAGCACATACGAAACAGTCCCTTGTAGAGCGGTACCTTGAACATTCAAAGCGCATGTCATGGCCACTGTGTTGGGTTCAAGAAGTACTCTTCGAATGTGAAACTAAATGCAACAAACGATTGCACGACATGCTACGGAATGACTTGTTAGGTGAAAGTCCTTTTTCTTTCTTATTTTCATCGCACGTATGCGTAGCGCGATGGTGCCGCTTTCGGTGGGCAAATTGGTTAACATTTCCCAAACCCCACACACTAAAGTAAAGCACTCGTGGTACACATGTTTCCGGGGCCGCCTTCAAGGCTGTCCGTTTGCAGGGGTTAACGTATGCAATGGGTCGTCCAAGCGAACCGGAAAGCAATTAAAAAACACAACTTCCTTACACTAAAGGTACCACAGAAACCTTTACCTGCAGAAGGGTGTTTGACGTTGCACTTAAGTGGAACGTGGCCTGCCAGACTCGGTCGGGCTGGTGCATTAGTGGCAGAACGTAAGACGAAACAGAACGGATGAAACTAAAACAACTGTAAGCTCCCGAGCCCAAGGTTTTCGCACTGTCCGAGAGCTCTTCTACGGTTGCGTTGGGTTGGTAAGGCGCGAACAAAATTTATTCCAATTATAATTCCACAGGTTGATGACGACTAACAGCACCTACGGTGTTGTTTGATGTTTCCTGTGCCGTCAAGAACCACACCCGGGTGGCGGCAAGTGTGCGACACACTAACCTAACGCTGAGACACGGCCTCACGGCCCAACCAGGGCACTTAGAGCGTGTGGTTCTTCCACACACGACCAAGCTAATCTAGCGCAAGGTGGTAAAAAGGCTACTCGACTCTTATTCCCGGTAGTCACCACAGCCACCGTGACTCGTACGCGCCGCACACTTGCCGGCGTGGAAAATTGCCAAGCTTTATCAGTCACTTTATCTACACCTTGGTCTCGGGGCACTCCGGTCGGTATATATGTGCTCCTTATCGCTATAATAGCTTGAGTAATCACAACTTTTGATGAAAGAGGATATGAATTTTTGATGGGAAATATTCATAACGAGCACCGGTGGCTCATGCATTAATGGCCGGCTTTAAGGCGATTGGAATATGTCACACTGATTGAGCGGCTGGAAGATGATCGCCGCTCTACGAAAAACCGCTGAAAGGGCTTTTGAAAGCAATTTTCACCGTGTAATCAATCTTGCCGAGATGTTTCGGTGTGCTATTTGTTGCCGAACGGGAAAATTATACCGCATGGGATTTGGATATGAGCTACCAATCAATATGGTTACACTCCAGTAAGCCGTCCTTTTTTTATAAGTTTGTTTTGTATACACAGCTTGTTTAGGGAATGGAGAAGATAATTTTGGTAAAAAATAAACATCCTGAATGATTTTACAAATATGAAAAGTGCATTACACTTTTGCCTGTAAATGTGGTGAGTATGTGATGTATTTGAGTGATTACGCCTGAAAGTATGCAATCAACTTTAAAATCTTCCATTTAACGGAATTTTTGGATTATTAATCAACCATTATTTAAAAAATTGTTATATTTCATGTGGTTTTGCTTCTCTAAACAAAATCAACCACATCATGTTGATTTGTTGAATACAAACACTTAAAACACTGTTTAAAATGGTATTCATATGGTCTAAGCTTTCCTTCATTAAAATTAATAATAACCACATTTAAACCCTTTCATATTTTAATTACTCTATTCAGATGCAATCACAATTCCAATTATAATCGATACAGATCGCATAAAAAGGGAAGATTTATTTATTCATCCCTTCAATACCGGGATAAACGTTTCCTGGAAGTAAAACTTTGACAAACAGCAACAGCCCAACAAGAGCGTCAGTTTATTCGCCCTTTATTGGTTGGTTCATTGTAAATTCCGGCATGATTGATTGATTGGCTGGAGTCTGAATATTTACTGAGCAATCAAAACTAACAGCAGACCGGTGTTCGTCGCAAATCTCGGCAATTGTTCGGCAGCGTGATATGGAAATAGGCGTTTTCTATGGTTAGCTAGTCCTGCAATGTATGTGTAAGATAGACACAAACAAAACAACAAAACAAAAAAAAAGTGCATCTAAATTCATCCACCGTCAGTTTACAGCGAGCGCACGGTGAGTTGCATTTGAACACATTTCAATAAATCCATATCCATATTGATTGTCATTTATTTTAAATTGCGGTCGAAACTGTCGGCAGTTAAAAGTCATTCCCGCTTGCTGGGGCAGGCTTTTTTTTCGATAGGAAAAGTGCGAGTGGAAAATGGGAAAAGCCACACAGCGTCACAATCGCCGATTACCGGGTGACGGATGGCGATGGTCGGTCGTTTGGATGGAAACGTTACGTGGTGTACGTGGAAAATTTTACCATGAAACTGTGCAAAACCGTACGACTTTACCATGTTGTGCCGCTGTACGTATGCGTGTGTGTGTGTATGTGTGTGTGTGTGTGTGTGTGTTTGGGAATGTAATATCGTTTTTACCACCCGCAAACTCTAAAACGCAACAAGGTTTCCAACGGCTAGACCAGAAGAGTAAAACCATCATCACCAGCACAACCTCCAATGTCCATGGCCGGTTACGGTACGGTAGGGTTCCCAAAACCGAAAAACGTTTTGTGGTTTCGTCCTGCAGATCCTTATGCCCGCAAGCCGAATGCGATGCAATGCGTCCGGTCAGTCAGCGTGGCCGTAACCACACAATAACCGCCTCAACCTTTCCCAACCCCGTTGCATTGCCCGGTGGAAAATAAAATAGAAATAACAGCATTCCGGCCAAGAGAGCGACACCTACACCCTGGTGCAAAAAAAAAAAAAAGCGTCCAGAAACCGAAATACTGAATCATGCAAATGAGGATAATTTCCATTTAAATAGTTTGTTTATCAGCTGCAACGGCCGGTTTCGGTGCAAACGACTTTTCCGACCTCATGTACGTATATGTGGGACTGTTGCTGGGGCACGTAACGTGTGTGGGCAAGTTGGTGTTATGCATTTTTGCATCCTTGTGACCATATCGTCAGCGTGGTTTCGTCTTCGTCTGCTGCCGGATACTTGGAATGCCAACACACATAAAAAGGTGCACACATTCCTGGTGTTGTCCCCTTTGTTTTTTTTTTCGGGGTGACACTAAGGGCTAATAAATTTATTGCCACAATTCGTTCACCCGTGGAAATGGTTTTTGAGGTTTTTGGGCAATTATTACACCTAGACGGAAGGTGTGTAAAATTTTTGGAAAAACTAAAATTTACATCACCCCTTAAGCATTCTCTCTTGTCTCAAAGTGTTTCATCTTGGTTAAAAGTTAAAAAACGAAAAAGAGAACACCTTTGCTAAAAAATTGTAATTACAGAAACAGTAAGTGCAGTATAACATTTTCAACTTTTTGCACTTAATTTGGCCCCCCCCCCCATAACAAAAAAAAGGGAATGGTATGACCCGGGTTTGTGCGATTGTGCGCCGCGTTACAAAATGGGCACCGAATGGAGTTGCCAGCACCGGGCAACTAAAAATTGCGATAAGTTTAAAATCTTGGTGATTGTTTCTCGTGCACTTACATTTTAGAATCCTGTTCTTTTTTTTTTGTTCATCGCCTTTTGCTCACTTGCCCTTACTACTTCTTGCTTCTGGTCCGCAGAACAGTATTTAACACAAAAGACTTCTGGACCTGTGTTATAGAGCGCTAACTGACCAAATGATTA
>STHB01021864.1:0-11749 GCA_018908115.1 Anopheles rivulorum
AAAAAAACTCTTCATCTCTTCATTTACAGTAAACATTCGGCGGCACTTCAGAACACTTTTACCGGCTCGTTTACCGGCGTTAGTGCTTTAGATCATTGGACGGAAAGATACGACATGGGTTTTTTTTGGGGTGGGATAGGTGCCCTTTTTATCTTACGCTTTTTTTACCAACCGCCAACGGGCCCGCTTCGCTCGTTGGGTCAAACCGCCCGTGGACGAGCATAAAAAATGCGTCAACTATTAACAACATTATCAAGGGACAGATTTTTTGTGCCTCTCTGCGCTCTCGCCCAACGCAACAAACGCTGCGCAACAAATCTCCGACCATCCGGGAGACCCTTACGCCTTAGGGCGCCCCAGGAATGATTTGGTTGGTATGGAAATGAAGTTCAACAGTGAGGTAGAATGGCAAGAAGCATCTGAAAGAAAAAGATCCCAAACTAAAATATCAGGTTACATTTGGCAGCCATTCCTTCGTTGAAAAAGAGGAAGGATCGGTTTGGAATGAATGTTTGTAATAAATTTAAATGAAGCTGAAAAATAAAAGTCGAAACAAACCTTTTTTTTTGGTGCTTGATGATTTCACGTAAATCTCACCATGGTAATGTACTTTATCACTATGGCAATGCAGGACATTTAATTAATTGTATGATATGCCAACCTTTAGTTGGAAGCAGTAAATTGAGATAAATTTAACTATATATGAATATGCATTTGATAAGATTAAATTAATATATATTAATGTATCGTTTATCTGCCCTCCATATGTATTACTATTCTCCCTGTTTTTTTTAAATACTCTCCAATGAATAAATAAATATTTCCATATGCCACGGCACAACTTTTAGGTCGGTGATTGATTGAAAGTGGTTATTGTTTTGTTTATGCGCAGGAAAATCCCTATCTCCGATCAAACGATGCCACCGCTCAAAAATGGCCCAATTTCCGGATCCACATTCCAGCACCTCCTCTTTCCATCCCACTTCTACCCTCCTTCTCCTCCTTCTCATGTCAGTTGCAATGGACGAAACGAATAAATCACACCGATTAGAAAACTAGCTGCGAAAAACGCCCTGCAAAACAACGAGCGTCGGCAATAATGGAGATTTATGGATGCTGAGCTCAAATAATAACTCACTCCGGTAACGCATCCGTACACACTTGGCAAAGCTGATTAAATTATTTGTTCTTGCTACGGGCATCCGAGCAAGGAGCTTGGACCGAGATACGTGGGAAAGCATCCCGGACCGGCGGAAATTTGCGAAACAGCTCACCACTCAATGTACACACGCCACATACGCTGGAAGATGTTGCGACCAGAAATTGAGCCTTGGATCCTTTGGACGCAAGGGAGCTGGCGAGAGTATCGATTTCTCCCAGCCGACCAGACGAGCAGCTATACAAGCATCTTAGACCATGTTCTTAACTCTCGCAACATGATGATTGCATGAAGATCACCAACCTTGATGGCACGATGGTTGCTAGGCTTGTCGATAAGCCATCGCCATTGCTGCTAATTTATCGTACCCGGATCCCCGGGACGTATGCTTTCAAGCAAAGCACGGTCACTAAGTCAAACCGACCAACCGTAGTGCCGGTTCGTCAGGACGAATTAAGAATTATTATTTCATTCCAGTCGCACCGCGATCGACTGGTCGGCTAAGGGCTATATCGCAAACCCCAGTCATCCCATCGACGTTCCGCATCAGCATTAGCGTTATCTACAGCTTTCTGGGCGGAAATTATCCAACGGACGAACTTGCTCGAATCTTAACAACTCGAAAGGCACCAGAGCAAGAATAATGATTTCCTTCGCCGGGCAAACCGATTTCATCCCCCCGGAGGGTACATGGGTGAAGTTTTGTCCAGTTTGTCGACGCCAAGATAAGTTAACCTTCACCTACCAAGCCACCCGCTTTTTTGCCGGGAAAGACAAACATCCGGCTAAAATGGTATGGCTTGGATCCAAAATGAGAATTCAGAAAATCAAGGAACACAAAAACCAACTCCCCAACAAACAAAAAAAAAAAGGACAGCGATGACAGTAGCGAACAAAAAGATGGCTACAAAAGTAAGAGCAGCTAATTATTCGACAAGTTTCCCCGGCTTCCGGTTCCCAGCTTGGAGTGTGTGTGTGTGTGTTTAAGTTTCTCTGCCCTGGCGTATTAATTGTGTGCAGGAAACCATTACCCCAGCAGCAGCTACTTGCTGGAGATAATAAATATTGCAGAGATTTCTTTCCTTTACTTGCTTTCAGTTCCGGAAGGTAGGCATGTTCTATTTTTTTTTCTCCCACCCCGTCGAATTTCCAACCAACAAACGGTTGGATCGTTAAAAATAGAAAAAATGTATATCTAAATAAACAAGCTCATTCGCAAAACCCGCACCCGCAGCTAATCGTAAGGCAGGCTGCGTAAATTAATTCAAACTTTTGCCTCATGCACAGCTTTTTTACTCTTTCCGTATCTCATCATGTGATAGGAAGGAAGGTCGTGGGGAGGCGGGAGAAAGCGGGAGTGAGGGAAGAAGAGGGAGGAGTAGATTATAGTCACCGAAGGTCAACAGGCGTGGGGCACGGTGCTGAAAATTTAACACAAAATGTGAGCAGAATAATTGGAAGATTCACCAATGGAGCAGCTTCCAGTTCGGCACCGTCTACCAAGGATATTCGTTGAATTTAAGATTTTTTGATCACTTCAGTCCTTTTCATATTATCTTCAACTTGTAAAAGGGGGGGGGGGGAGAAAGAAGACCCAGAGTGTGACGAAAGTGAGGGTAAACATACCGGGCAGGGTCGTCCGCGACATACTCCAGCGCCTCTATTGACAAGCGTGCATGCGTCTCCGAGCAGTGGCACGTTTTTGCGCTTTGGGTCACAGTTCTCGGAACTCGGTCGCCACTGGAAGCATGCAAAACGGCCGGAACAGTGTGCCCCGGGAATAGGGCACATCCTGCCGGCCGGAAGGCATTAGAGCAAGCAAAGTAAGCTGCACAGCAACCAACAAATAAAAAACACAAGTCAGTCAAAAATCGGGCTCGAGACGAGGTCGAGAGTTGTACATTTTATTCTTATCATTTTGTTTCTGGTACCGGCAAGCTGTGCGTTTTTTTTTTTTTGTTATTATTTTCTGTTGCCTTGGGTGACATTTGGCCCTAGAAAAAAAACTACCACCCCTGCTGGAGAATGATATAAATATAGGGCTCATAACAATTCAGACTATTTGAAAGAAGAAGCAACAACCAAACAAAAAAACACACGCTAAAATAAAGCTCCGTTTACATTCCCGAAGGCTGTGTGGAAGCGAGATCCGAGCCGTTTGTATAGGAGCGCAAAAATTAGAAGGATGTAGACGTGGTTTGTGCGAAGGAAGGATAGGGAAGGATCGCTGGCAGAAACCACACTTTTCAGCCGCTGAGACCTCTCATCCCCCCCTGGTACAGGTCTGGCTGGATTTTGTAAAGTATTATAATTTAGAGCGAACCTTTTCCGCTGTCTGTTGGCAAAAAGCCCCTGTCGAATTTGGCCGCACGCTGGAACGCGCCCTTTTTAATGCGATCAAAAGTACTTTCGTTCGCAGCGCTTCGTTCGCTTCCATTGCCGGCCCACTAGTCATGCGAGCGCCGCGCACCGACCAACCCCGAGCAACGTAATGTATGCGTGCTGCGTGTTAGCGAGATAATTTCATATCATTGTGACATTTTCCAGTTCGTTTTGTTGCTTTGCAATGCCATTTTTTGAGCGAGATGCTGGGGAAAAGTTTTTTTTTTTTTTTTTGGCAGACGGTATCCATGCTTCCAAATTTAGGAAGCATTTTGTTTGGTAAATTAGGTGGAAGGTTCGGCAAATAAATAAGACAAATCGGATGCAAAGTTTACTTCAAAAAACCTTTTGCAACATTTGTATTTAAAGGAAAATGTTTGTTGTTGGTAACAGGATATAGTCCCATGCTTTTTACTTTATTTATTAATTAGGTAGCTTAAACATTGAAGCTTGACGTTAATAAATTATTTTTAAATATTCTACGAATTCTAATAGGAAGGGAAATCATCATTAAAATTTCAAAAAAACGAACATTTTACAACCAGAAATAAGTCAAACTCGTCATTTCCTTTAATAAAGTACCCCAATCCAGTTCCAATTGATATACTTAAAATCCATTTCTACCAAAAGACTTTACCATATACACTAAGATAAAGAGCCTCTCCTTAAAAAGCTTTGGACATTTACCCTTCCATTAAGCGATTTAGCGCAAAACGGCAGACAAACTCGCACACAATAATACCATAATTTTGAAGAGCCATCTTCAGCAACTTTGCTCCAAGGTACATCTCGCCGGTACGTTTTGTGCTTCGATTGACATTTTTCAAGTTTAATTACCATTCAACACGCTTTCGAGCCTGCTCAACCTCGACCACGGTTCGGTTGAGCTGAGGTTAAGCAATATAAGGAATGGCATGCCAAGCCATTCCTTTCTTGGCCGAACCTGCCCCATCCATGTTTAAGCCTTTTCGCTACCATCGAAGCGCAAACTAAACGAACAATTAGCTTTGATCTGCTGGCTCCAGATTCCGATCGGGAAGGGAAAGCCATTAAAATCTGATTATAACCGCTACGCTCGCTTGGAACCGACCATCGCTGTTTGGCGGTAATTAACATTTTGCAGCAAGAAGAAAGAAATGAACCAAATCGTGCTTATTTAAATAGACATCTGCTGGCCTTTCGCTCGACGCGGCGCGCACTTTTGTGTGTGTGCGTTTTTCTTTCCAATGCCAAATAAAGCCAAGTGTTCGTCTGTCCGTCTGCGACAGATCGCCCGGCACAGTTGTGTCTGTTGTGGAAAATCCGGATAGCTAATTAGTATTCGTGTTAAGCAACAGCGCTCAGTACTGGTTGTCAACGTTTCCAACAACTTGATACTTTGGGGTACGTTGCCTGGCATGCTGAAAAATGAACTGAACAGAGCACTTGCATTTGTCATGTTGCTGTGGTCCCATCACCTGCTCACGACGCTGGACGTGCGATGGTTTCTGTTGAGCGCACCAATCTCGAAACCGTTCCGGTTCGAATGTTTGATAAATTTAAATTTTCTTGCACTTTTCACACGCCTTGCTCCGAAATGCTGGAGCAAACATCCCGAAACCGGACCGAGGTGAAGGTGGATTATGTTAATTATGAGTGATTGATAACAGCAAAATGTCAACATAATTTCATCAAACCAAGCTCAATAAGCTGTGTTCCGGCGAAGGGAAATCAAATTATGGTCATGCTCGAATGGGGCCTGTGCTATAAAAACGGAGCAAGGTTCTAGGTGGAACTAATAACGATTGAAAGAAGATTGATTCATTTTTCCCAATGCGCAGAAAATAGCCGAAATCTAATTAGATGGTTTGGCATAATGATCATTAAAAATTATGTTTTAATAAGCTAATGGTGGAAGGTTGCGTGCAATAGATAACAATTAAAGCGTCGAACCTATCTGAATGTTTGATTAAATTTTGAAATTATATGCAAACAAACCATAATGTACTCCTTTGGAAACTCTGAAAATAAATGGTTTGTCTTTTGTACAAACATTAAATATTATTTATTAATATTAACTCCATAAAACTATGGAGAATGTGTTGAACGGATATCAATAATAATAATGGGTGAAATTTACTAAAACAATATTCATATAAAACCAGGAACAGTCTCGAGATAATCTAAAGGACCTTGTAAATCTGCTGTAAGACTTTCTCTGCTGTAAGAGACCCACAAATTGACTATTTACATTTACAATCTTGAATAGGGAGTAGAAAGTACTACATAAAACTCAGTGCCGGAGAGATCCAGATTTTTGAAATACCTTGAAGAATATCCAGAGTAATGGAATTCTTAAAATATTAAACACAAAATATATTAGACATAGATTTGGTAGAAGTTTGACTACATTTTTAACGGTCTCTAATAAGTTTGTCCCTTAGCTCTTCTTCTTTTTATACGTAAACAGAATCAAATCCTTGTTTTTCAGAATTCTCAAGTATGAAATTACTAAAATTATGGTAACCTTGAACAATTTCGTACGACTGACACACTAGACAGAACTAGGCCACACATGGTGCCACGTCCGTCGGAATTTTCCCATTGCAAATATCTACCGGTTAGATCACCCAAATTCCTTCATCCTCCGGGCAAAACCCACACGTGTTTTCATGTCCGAGCTGCGAGTTTCCTACAAATAGCGCATAAATCCAATATCTCAACCCATAATTCCATATTCCACTACACACCACGGACGACGACTTCAGCTATTAGATAAATTGCACCCGTTCGTCAATCACACTCGGAAATGCTTTAATTCGCATTGTTTACCAAGTCTCAGGGATTCCGAGTTCCCATTTACGGGAACCGATGAGAGACCCTGGCATTGCATCGCAGCAAAAACAAACGCTACCTCGCCACCTGCTGGGCATTCCTTGCAGGATGTTTTTCGTCAAGTGAACACCTTTCTCCATGCATCGGCATGTTTTTTTTTTTGTTTATTTTGCAGCTGCAAAACACTCTCTTACCCTGGAACCGGACCAGTGTGCATGGAAATTACACTTCACACTCCCATCCAGTGTACTTCAGGTCGAGGTGCTTGTTGCTGGTGGCACTATTTTCCTGGGAAAGCGACGTACAACAAGGCGGCATCGAATGCAATTCGGTTAATGCAATTTCCAGTGCGCTATCACCATTGATGGAATTGATTGAATTGAATAGTGGCACAATGCATTTCCACTCATTTGCATTCATGTTTGCTGTGTTTTCCATTCGAGATGAGTGTGTGTAAGAGTGTTTTTTTTCTCTCAATCTCTTCGCTTCGCTCCGTTTTGCGACCGTTGGTGCTGCTTTTCGAGCTAGCCAAACAAAATCTCATTAACACTTGAGAGCATGATGCCATCCGCCATCCAGTCGCTGGAAGCAACTCAATTACCAATGGCGCTTCAGGTGTGTTCACGCTTCGCCGACAATAAAGGCAAATGTCAACCTGTTTTTTTTTTTTGTCTCGCCCAATTCGCATACTTGTTGCGAGACTCCAACGTTTGACTCCGCGCTTGACAGTAACAGCGACAACCAAAAATGGAAACGGCACATCATGTGCGAAATTCAATATAATTCATGCAACAACTCATCACCCGAATACCGGATCGATAGGGATACGAATTGAATTAAAAAGTGGCGCCCTCTAGCGGGCGTGGACGCATTAACTCCACGGTTCTAGCATCAACCAATCGTACTCACACATACACACTGCATGCTAGGATTTCTGTGTGACGTTCTTCACCAATTTGCGTCCTTCGCACAAACGGTCCCGAGTTTACCGTGGCTGCCAGCAGAACTAATTGGGTTGCCGCCGTCCTGGGCCAATTCTCTAGACGACGCGCTTATGCCCTTGACAGTCATCTTGCCGCCCTGATGCGTCCGTATCCGGGAAACACCGCAACAGTCTTTGATCTTCTCGCTTGCGGAACTCACAGACTGCGTGTACATTATTTTTTGGGCTGCGACAAAAATTCGTTTGGGCTTTGGTAACAAAATTAAACAGCAGCCCGCTGACGTGCTTACGGCCCAAGGTAGGAGCGCTGCATACGCGACTAGCAAAGAAGGTCGAAAAAACAACAACATCCCTGTTGACACACTCGAGTTAAAAGCAAACGACGGCCATTAACCAAGAAAAGACTCCGCCATTTGCGTTGTGCAGCCAGTAGCAAAAATAGGAACGAACGCAACCGACACAAGGAACACGGAAGGACACGAATGTGTTTTACCTCGATGGCATTGTTCGGGGCCAAATTTGTTGCCATGTTAAGTGACGAATTGATTCAATTGCTTGTAGACACAAACAAAAAAACCTCTAATTTGCCGTTCGATTCTCACCGAGACTAGAGGCTGCTGTGGAAGTTTGGTGTGGAATGGATGTGTTACCAGCACAAGTCGAACTTGGAATGGGAAGAATATTTTACCTCGGCGTAGGAAGATGATGGACTATTTTTATTTCAAAGAGCTTATTTTAATTGCATTACTAAAACGATCATTACGAACGTACAGCAAGTAGAAGCAATTACTTACAGAGAGCTGCTTCAAAAAGGAAAAGCTAGCTTTAAAGAATAATTTCTTCACTCATTGAACATCTTCATTTGTGTCTTTAATAGCATAATTGTGTACGTTTATGGCACCAAAAACCCACTTTGCGGGTTTTTTGGGAACGTCCGTCAATCATTTAAATCGGTTCTTAAAGCAATAAACCCATCTCACACGCACACACACCCTATGCCCGGTAGTATATGACCCAAAAAGGGCGTTTCGGGGCTAGGTCGTTAAGTGAAGTCTGTCGAGCGTAGACAATTGGGAAATCATTCGAGAGCTAATCGAGTTCCGATGAAACCACACATTTTTCTCTGAGTATCTGCCTCACGAAAGTCGACTAAGATGGTTAGAAACGTTGATAGAATTCAAGTAAGAGAAGCGTACGAAACTACCCGAGCTATGAGTTTTCTGTAGATGTTCAGTTTTTACCACTGCAAAAAGCGTTGTGCTGTTTGGTAAAAAAGTTAGAGACGGTAATAATAGGCTTCTGACACGCATACAGATGTCTAAAGAAGCTTACAGCTGTCGAAGATGATATTTAACCCTATAAAATTCCGAAGTTCCTTAAGAAACTTTAAAAAGAGTATGAAAATCCATCATCAATAATTGAAGAATTGGGTGCACTACCTACACTTTGATTGTTACACCGATGTGTATCTATGCAAGATATTCTGCCATGACGTTGAGCCTTACAGAAGATTCTTGTTAGTCTTCCATTTAAGCCTTTGAAAATTTTACAGCTCCCACTTTTATAGGCCCGCAAATCTGCAGGTCTTCTGTAATTAAATAATAGTTTCTTGTGGGATTACTGGTAGTTACTCAGCGCAGCCACAGACCGATCATATCGTAGTCCGTAATGGTTCATAAGATGTGGATTAATTTGTAAAAGCAGCAGCATCTGTTTCCATGCTCTCTACTCTTCAACGGGGTTCTTCCTCGCTATCAAGTCCTGACTGCTTGGGTAGAATTGTTTAGAATATCCTTATTTTCGAGAAGTTTAGCTCAGGCATTTTAAAACCCTATGGAGAACCTGAATCACAAGTATATCATTATTTCCAGTGTAATTCTCTTAGTATGTTTTCACCACAGCACCAACACGCCTGCAAGTATGCAAACGTTGATCAAGCTATAACTATTGACAAACAGTTTGGTGTTATCCAGGTGAATAACACTTCCATATCAAACCAAGAATAACAAATAATCCCAAAAAACCACAAAAAAACACACAAACACCATGTTCACGGTTGGAAAAACAAATTTTAATTATATTTGTGTTTCGTTCGTCTTCTTTTTTGCTTGTTCTCGTACCGCATGAAATGTGCCCCATACAAATTGAACACTACTTAACGCAATCGATACGATCGAACTCGACTCAATTTACCAGTTTTAATTATGCATATTATGTCGCACAACATTCATCGCCCGGGCCACATGAACCTGCGACTAGCAAACGGAAATTGCATACATATTTAAGCAGCTAATTAACATAGCGACGCATTAATGCGCCGATCCGATTGCAGTGAAAAGGTCAGCGTGCAGTTGGTGTTTTTTTTTCTCTTTTTCTCTTCTGATAATACAATTTATAGAACACAGGTCAGGCACACACCCAAGCGCGGAAACATAACACGCGCAATGAAATATAAGCCTTTGAATCGATTACATTCGTTTGTCACGCGTAGGCGAGACGGATTAAGAAATTTAGTCACATGCCCCGAACGGGCAGCATCGAGGGGTGTGCTGGGTGCAACAATAAACATGATGAACATTATGTTCAATATTCAAACGACCATTGCTTCATTGCTTTGATAGCGAAATCTCTAATCTTCCGTTCTTCTAACCGCCGTGCGTTGTTCATGTGCAGAAATAAATTAAAATAATAACCACCGTCGTAATAACTACATCTTTCTGCACATTAAAGGTCCTTTAATGAAGAATATTGTCCTTCCCACTACAATTGTCGGGTCACAGCCACAAAGCAATAAAATGAAACGGTCAGTATCAACCATTTTTGTGACGTGATCCGTGACACCGCGACGTACACCGCTGAGCGTTGGTTGGGAGGAATAGATAGCGACACACACACACACACACACACACACACACATAAGCCTTCCATTTTGTTCTTCCCACCCAGCAACCCCTTTTTTCCGGTACCACCGGTACTACCCTTTTCTAATCAATGTGCTGGTTTATTGCAGCTTCCAAGCGCACAAAAAGCATTTTCGCCCGCTGCTGCCAGATGGTACACGCCCCCGAAAAACAAGACGTGACGACGTGTTCGCGGCTTTAGTGCATCCGTCATATCTATCTATCTATGGCACGGGTGAAGCTAAAAACGCTTCCTTCCAGCCGCGTTAATGGACGGACAGCACGGACGGCATGGTACGGAAATAAAACACAAAACTCTGCCACCGAAGTGAGATGAGAGTACGCGTTACACATACATTCCATCGATCGGCAGAATATGTCGACCGCAACCCGCTGGAACCACATTGCATGGGTTTTTGGTAAACCGCACACACACACACACAGGGGCGGGCGCGCACGATCGAAAGAGACCAACACACAAAAAAAAGAACAAGCAAGTAAACAAACCATGGAGAAGGTCAACACAACAGCAAAAAACACACTGATACTCTCTAGTCGGATAGCATATCGGTACAGATGCATGGTCCCAATACAATAGCCGTTTGACGACGCGTGCTGACGGTGTCGATTGACGGACGGATACGGATCGCGGGCGGTTGTGGTTTTGGGCTGCTGTTGCTCGTTCACTGCCCACCTCCGTTCGCTGTTGCTTATCAGCTTACTCGCTAAGGCCAGCAATCCGCCCTGTTAAGCCTTATCAGCGCCGGTGTTTGTCGGATCGCCGTCGGTCGAGTACCAGGGGGATGAAATTACAGGCCAATAAAACCTGCCATTCCATTATCTGGAAGCCACTCAAGCGGCTACACAAATACCTAATTCGCGACCGCTTTGTAAGGGGTTGGTCTGTTTTTTTTGTGTGTACAAAGAGCTTCCTGCATGCCGGCGGGTCCTGAATAGCCTGGAGAAAATGTGCCAAAAAAAAAAACAAATCGGAAACAGAAAAGCACTCACATTAATTCCATGGGCGAAGGATACGGGCAGGCCGGTGGTGATGATCAGCACCCAGAGGATCGTTATCGCCAGCACGGTGTTTTTCTCCGTCCGTATCACCATGCTCGCGATCGGATGGACGACGGCGAGAAACCGATCGAGCGACATCAGCACGAGCGTGTAGATGCTCGCGTGCGCCGTCACCACGATCAGGTACTGGACGCTCTTGCACCAGAGCTCACCGAACGGCCAGGACGCGAGCACGTAATCGGTGGCAGTGAACGGTATGCAGAACACCACGAACAGCAGATCCGCGATGGCCAGGTTGATGATGAGCAGGTTTGTGGTCGAGCGCATCTGCGGGTTCGACAGGACGACGAGCACGACCAGCGCGTTCCCGAGCAGCCCGGTAATGCCGATAAAGCCGAAAAAGATCGCCACGATCGTGGACACGATCATTTCCGTCTGCAGTTCCTCGTCGTGCGACATGGTCGGTCCGGCTGCGGTGCTGTACGCGGACAGGTTGAACCGGTTGGTCGCGTCCAGCAGCAGCTGGGTGTA
>STHB01021880.1:0-11745 GCA_018908115.1 Anopheles rivulorum
GCAGTTGTAGTTTTTGCTATTTTTACGTTTTATTGTTGGCTTCACACTACACGGCTTGGCTTCTTCCTCCGACTCGCTTCTGGAACAACGAAGGCAAACGTCAAATGCGAATCAACGATTTAACGAAGATGTCAAACTTCGAGCGCGGCACGGACTTGACGAAGCCAGAGCAGTGGACGAGGAATTTCGAGGAATGTTGAAAATTTGAAATTTTTTTACCCTCATGAAGATGTTGCAAACAATTGCTAGAATCTCATATTTTGCTTCTGCTCGCAGTAAACATGTTGCTGTGCTTGTGAGTAAATAGATTGCGAATTCGGAATTCGTTGAAAGTGAACAATTTGAACATCAATTGTGTGGTCAAATTTATGTGAAAGGAAAGATGATTCGTTATATTCGTGATGTGTTGTCGTGAACGAATGTTCCGTAACCGTTTTTAAATAGGACAAATTGATATTTATACCGAAAAATGATGATTTTTATTTTATTCAATTCCGAATAATTTGCACCCTAGCTCATTCAACCCGGCTCTGTAAACCAACGTGTATGATCAAGGTGCTGCGGCTGTGTGCGTTCCATCGGGAGCGGCGTCTCTCCGGTATGCCAAGACTGCACGCACACAAAATGTCTCGCGACGGGCGACACCAACACTATCAAGCCCAATTTTTCGCTCAGCATGCGTTGCCGCAGAAGAGAGTCCGTCGTCTCGTCGAACACACAGGCACGAGCCGTTGCGTTTTTCAAAATGGCTAACTTTTGCGGACCCGCCGTCGTTTCGTTGCGCGAAGAAGTGTCGTCGTAGTAGCTGAGTAGTAGGCGCTGAAGGTATTATTTTGTGCACAGTTTGTTGGGGAAATGGTACCGCACACGGTGGTGTAGAAGTTTATGTGCAGGAAATTCGGTGCATTGCCTTTTCACGCGCATGAATTACGTGCGAAGGGAAAAAAACACGGGCAAGTTTTCGGTGTGGCTACATATTTTCTTTGTGTTTGCTGTAATTGATCTAAGGGTCAAGCGGGAATCGGCGCTCTTGGTGTATTCTCATGCGCCCTAAAGGTGGTGTGTGTAAATGTGACACGGTGTGTGAAAATGTGAATAAAGCTCGCTGATCGAACGTTGTTCGACTGGAACGGAACGCGTCAAGTGGTGCTAAACGTTGGTAACATCGCACATCGTTCCGTGCGCCCGTGCGTTTGTGTGTGTGTGTGTGTGATTAAAGAAGAAGAAGAAGCATAAGTGGAGGGAGTGCGAAGAGCTTCATCATAATCTTCTCCCGCAATCGGAACAAAGTAATGATCACCGGAAGTGGAAGGGTGTGCATTGTGGGGTGAGGTGTACAGTGAATCGGGAGGGTGGTGGGGGTTGGTTATGTTTCGTGAATGTGCACTTCTGTTTTATTACCGTTCCGCTCGCATCAATCGGCCACCACTGTTGCAAATCGTGATTTTGATCGCAAAATACATTCAGCAATTAGTGAGCGCACAAGCATCATTAGCTCGACCGTGTGTATATTATTCGTTGGTGCAATTAAAAATGGAAGACATGGTTCCGTTCGTGACACGAAGAAGACGCAAGGAAATGCAGCTGGTAGTGGTTTCTTTTTCCAGTATCAATTGTTAATTGGTTGTAAAATGTGAAAGAAGAAGAAACACACACACACACAGCTAAAAGGGAAGGAAACAACGCCATGGCTACCCTTTGCCGCTGGCTTCTTCTAGTTGCTCTTTTTTTTTACCTACGCACCTCACTACCACCACTACATCTACATCGTCTCGTGTCGTCAACACCACCACCACCACCATCTCCATCGTCAGCGGTAATGCGTACAGTGACGGTAACGTCAAAGCCAGTCTGCTATGTTTTAACGTCAAACCGTACCCTTGTCCGTCGGTTTTCACGATTAGCCCTTTTATGATTAATTCTGATGAAGTGTAAATGTGAAAAAAGGAAAACCACATTATCAAAGGTGGCCATAAAACGTGTGTACAATTGCTGTCGCCATGTTCACATCTACCGTTAATTGCTATTGTTTGTTGTGTGCTTGATAGCGGAAACACAGTGTCCTTTTGTGACATAAAAAAATGCCGTCCATAATCCAAACTAAGCTGCTAATAATCGGAAACAATCTTGAGTGTGACTATAAATATATATATGTGTGTGCGTGTGTATGTGTGTGAATCGATGTGCGTCTAATGGTAGAACAATCGATGGGCATTTCTTCTTTCTGGTGGTGTGCTGGGCGGTACGGCTAATGCTTCTACAATTATTCGGGAAGTACCGCATCGAGGTGGGAAAGAATGCAGAAGGAAACAGATTTCCCGGATGTGCTTCTTTCTGGGAAAATGTTTGAAATGATTGCTTCCGAAACTTCAAACGAACAGAAGCTGTTTTTTGTTTATGTTAGCCGAAGAAACGATCATACACAGGAAAACTTTGTCATACGTTTGTTGCCTACTGTGATTTTTTACTGCGTCCAGTAGAAAGTGTTTGTTTGATGGTTAGCTAAAAGAGATTTTTTGGTTTACAATGTTTTGTGTGTGTGTGTGTACGCGACGTTTGATGTACATTGAGGCCATTCTAGATAAATTGAAAAAGAAAATAACACAATGATTGCTATGTTCAATCTGCTAATTACGTGTTATTTTTTGTATTATCTTTTGTATAATGTTTTATTCACTTTCCCCTATAAAGTTGCACGTGCATATTTAATTACATCGTGTGTACGCGTCGTACAATTGTGTACAAATTTGATGTTTAAATATAGCTACACTTTTTTCCACACTGTCAGAATGATTCCGGTATTAAATATCAAATGAATATTTTATTCGGCAGCACACGCACACATACACCGCCGTGTCTGTGGTTGTTTGGATTATTTAAAAAAAAAGGCATAATTCATTGTTGATTGCCGACATTTCTGCGAAGGATTCGCCCTGCAGGCGCGCACCGGATGATCCTTGCAAATGCATGCAAACACTCTCAAACACAAACACACACATACACATCCATGCAAAGCGCGAAAACACAAACGGTTGTGCCTACACCAACACCACACAGATCACGGCTACACCATTCAACGCTTGCTTTTGCGTCCTTGCGCGCGCTCTCTACGTGGAAAAGTCATGGAAAACCGAGAGACAGAAAGAAAGAGAGAGAGAGAAAGAGCGAGCGTACACGCACACAAACGAATGCACATGGCGATTGATACGGAGGCTATTTTTTACCTTACTCACACTCACACACAAACACAGAGTTTCATGCACCAAGGAGGAGTAGTAGTCGACATCGTCGTCGTCGTCGTCACGCGCACTTTCCATCCTTCGTGAAAGCGTGTTTGGTTGGGGCTGGTGGAAAGGGTGAAACGAAGAGCGGAGGCAGGCAGCAGGGTACGCGCTGTGTCCGAGCGACGGTGGAAATCGGATTCAGTTTTGGTGCGTGGTGTGGGCAAAGGGTGACGGCGGCAAACGTGAAGCAAAGGGTGACGGATGGTAACGGTACGAGATCATTAAATTAGCATAAACAATCATGTTCGCAGTTTGTCTCGTAAATTAATTTCAATTGATTGCGCACACACTCCATTTTTCATAACTTCACTCGCTTACCGCTCGCACGTCGGGAATGGGCGAATGCAATCCAGTGTTTGTGTGTGCGCGTGAGTGTGTGTGTGTATGCATGGTGGTTGAAAAGTGCGATTGACGTTGCAACGGGCCGCGGGTGCCAAAGGTACGAGAGAGAGAGAGAGAGAGAGAGGAGAGGTTGATGTCGTTCAGCCGTTCCCAACCGCTTAAGCCCGGAAGCTGTAGATTATTGGAAAACATTGCGGGAATGTTTAAAAAGCCATACGGGACCTTTTCTCTCACTCATCCCCTCCCCATCACCATCACGCTGTCAGTTTTTACTCTTTTTTTTTCTTCTTTTCATTTCATCTGGTGGTGTAGCTTTGATTAATCCGATCGCTGGTGAACATCATTTATGTTTCCACCACGCAACACCATGCGCTCTTCTTCACTCGTTCATCGTGCGTCTCACTTTCTCACTTTTTGCTATCGAGTGAGCCGGCCATGTTTCTCACTGGCGAGCGTGCGCTAGGTGCAAAGGCACAGAGAAATCAACCCCATCGCACAAGAAAGCCGTCGGCAAAACGGGATAATTGCGTTTTTGTTTTGGAGTATGATGAATGTGGAATATATTATCTTTTCTTGGTGTTTCTTGCAGCTAAGTAGGCAAGGTTTTTTTTCTTTTCAAGAAAATCGATGGCTATCCCCTTGAAGGAGATGTGTCTTTGATGCACTTGTAGCAATACTAACCAATGAGCGGAAATGAATAATTACACCTTTACACTACCCCTGTTGTCCAGTTAGTGTGGTTCTAAAAAACGCATTTAAACTTTGTGCCTAATTTACAGCGTGGTTTTGGAATGAATTTAGCGAACATTAAACCACGAAACACCAAAGGAATTTAAACATTTTCTACCAGCCAAAAATTAAAGCAGTACCCTCGAAACACTTGGCCATGCGTTAAAATATAGCCCACAGCGATGACGGCGAGTGAGGTTAAAAAAATTAGCCACTTTTGCAATCGTAAATATTCTTCCCTGTGCCTTCGAAACGATTCCCAAAGTGGTCACAAAACAACAGGGGACGATCGTAAAAAAATCGATCATCGTTCCGTCGTTTTAGAGCAAAATGGTCTTCTCTGCCGTGTGCTTTTAATTGCAATTTCGGCATCACCTTTGGCGGCATTCCAAAGATTTGTGGTGTGTATGTGTGTGTGTATGCTTGCAGAACGCAACAAAAGTTGTACGCCTGTGATTATCCCGAAGAGATGAGTTCAGGGATAAAACATTCCAAAGCTACTTGTCAAATCTAGCAAACCCGTCGGCATGGCAACAACGCTCCCAATCAAACACAGTGAAACCCGAAGCGAGAAACAATCCAGTGCAAAATGTGCTTACGGTAATTAAGAAACGAAAAACACGAGCGGAAAATAGAAACAAACGTGTATGAACGTCCAGGGTCAAATACGGGTTGCAAAGCTCCTTGCAAATGCAACGCAAATCTTTTCCAAATTGCATTACAACACAAATCCTGTCGTGTTGTGTTTTTCTTGTCCATTTCTTTTGATCACATCAGTGAGGGTCAAAAGCAGCAAAACGAAGAGAGAGAGGAAAGGTGTGCGTGCAGTAGTGTGGAACGCGGGCTTTCGTACCTGATCTGATTGTAAGGGTGTGTGTGTGTATGTGTATGTGTGCTTAAATATGTATGTAGGTGGGTCTTCTTGTGTGTGACGGCCAAAAGGCCAGCAGAAGAAAGCACAACCGCTTGGCGACCCCGTTCCAGCGAACCGATGAGCAAAAGTGTTCGCAAAGCAAAGTTAGAAAGCATTGAAGTAGTGATTATAAATGCGTGCTCCCCCCTGCCAGATGTGCAAAATCTGATTGACAGGTCGGTCCGTGCGAAAACGGAAAAGTAGCTGTTTTAATCCTTCAAATCTCTGCAATTACATGAAGGAATTGTCATACTTTGAGTGTGTGTAATTTATCGTTCCTATCGTTCTTCGGATGATGACCATTTAGTGTGTGTACATGCGTGGTTTGTTGTTCGCGTACCTGATGAATTGAGGAGAATATATGTGTACGTGTGTGTGCGTCTGAGCGTGTGTTGACAGAAGTTTGTTTCGGGGCATAAAACAAGAGTAATGTCTACCCCGATACACCGTGACACAAATCAGGGTTGTCCTTCTGGTAGTGCAGTGATAATAATCTGTTGCGTTTATGTTTATGTTACAATGTGTATATTTGTGTGTGTGGGGGGAAAAGTGATTATGGTTATGATTTAATTACACCTTTCAGCGCAATAATCCACCCATCCTTTCTATTATCGCCCGACAGCAAATCAAACGGCTCGGAGGAGTGTTGTGGATTTAAGAGTGTATCGTTTCTAGTGTAGTGTTGCAGGTGTTGCAGGAGCAGGATTATCCCTTTCCGGACGGTAGTGAAAGTGCCCGTCGGCTTCGAGCGATTCTTGTGTTGAATAATAAAACGCAAAAAAAAAATAATAAAAAAAGGATATACTACTGCATCCCCAGCAAAAAAAAAGCAAAAGTGAATAGTGAACGTTTATGTAACGCGCGTGTGTATGTGGTTTTGAGTGAGTTCAAGTATCAAAGTGTTGTGATAATTGATTGTTCAAAAAAAAAAAAAGCAAGATAACAAAAAACCTTCGTGGTGTGTTGTTCAAAAGTGTGCATTTTGATGAAATAAAAACACAGTGCAAACAAGACAGCGTGAAAGAAAGTGGGGAAAACAAAAACGAAATAATAAACATTTAATCAAATGTACAGCAAACCGAACTGGATTTTGAACATTACCTGTGTGCATTAAAAGAACAATTGATTCATCTTCTTCATTTCGCAACGGTAAGTTGACTTTTATTTCTCACCGCTTGAATTGAACTTGTATAATTCGTCTGCCTGCTACGATCGATCTAGTCGAGATTTGAACCCGAACCCGAACGCTGCTGTTGTTAAATGTTGCATTCCATCAAATGCACACTTTCGTCCGTTGCTAAGTGTGTTGGTCACTGAAGAAAACCCCAGCTTGCTTGCAACAAAATGGGCACAAAATAGTGTCCACTCACTAATGTATGAAGCGAATCGTTTGATCTAGAAAAGCAGTGAAGAAAAGGGATTCAAAGATGAGAACAGCGTGCAGCAAATGCTGGTAGCATAGAGAGAGAGAGAGAGAGCCAGCATGGAAGCGAAAGTGAGCGTGTCATTAGTATCAATCAATCAATTGATGACTACTGGGGTGGGTCCGGCCTTTCAGGCCTGAATCCCATCGCTGTCGCGTCGTTACCGGACCGGATTGATTACAAATATTATGCTTGTCGAAACATGTTCGCAACCGAAGCGTGTACACAAGCACACTCACACAATGGCAATGGTTTTTTTATGCTCGCCAGTCATGCACACCGATTCGCTCTTGTGTTTGTAGTCTCTGTGTTTTCTTGTGTGTGTGTGTGGGAATGGGAAAATTAGGTTCGATTTCGTTTCCAAGGGGATCAATTTCCTTCTGTTTCGTGGTGGTTGTTGTTTTTTTTTGTTATGTGCCCCTTCAACCTTCGATGCTTCGACTTTTTGGAGTTCTTCTCGTTTTAACCCACTCGACGCAGCGTGTGATGATCGCGCGCGTTATATGTATGTGGTTTTGATTTAAAACGAAAATCACGGTTCACGGTATCGGAAACCCCGGGTACGACGGTTGCCAATAGTATTACTATTATTAGTGTGTATCGTTCGTTACGTTCTGTTAGGGTCAGATCTTCCCACCCATGGTTCCAATGCGGACAATGCGGACGCACGATTTTGCACACAGGTAGGAGGGTGCGGTACCGTACCAGAGTATGGCGGCGCTTTTATGTTGATAATAATCATTATTATTTCACAACGATCGGTATCCTTCTTCCTGTTTCTTCCCTTGGTGCTTCTTCGTTCGGGGTTTCTTCATATATTACATTTCTCAGGTTACTTCTTCCGGTGGAAGTAAAATGAGAAACATTAGCCTCTCCGGAGGGAGGTGGGTTGGCGGTTGAGCCAATAATAAGTGGTCATTAATATTTGAATGACCACGGGTCAACACCGTGTCGACCCACTCTCAACCCCACGCCGTAACGTGCGCTTCGAGGAGAATCAATCGATTGGGAGGGAGGGAGCGATAGATAGAGAGAGAGAGAGAGATTCGATGGTGCCATTGCTCTACATTCATGCATGTATGTAATTTATGTTAAAATATACGGCAAAGCTTCACATCGTGCGCGCGCCCACCTTTAATGCGTACGGCAAAGTGTGGATTCACCACTCCCGGTGTGTAACGTAAGTAACGCGCCGTTATCGAGCGTTTAGACGCGTGTGTGTATGTGTGTGTATGTGTGTGTGTATGGGACCATTTAATCGTAACCGTATCTCATCATAAACGCAAACATTTTAATTGTTTCCCAGTCGACCGGGTACAAGCGCGTTTGTACATATATATATATATTTATATCTTTACAAGCTTATCACTGTAGTTTGTTGTTGCAAGTAAATGAATTAATTGATTGCCACGACAACGATTAATAATTGATCGCATTAGTGTCAATCAGTCGCAGGAGGAAGGTTGGTGTGGTATAAGTTCATCCGCGTGCTGTTTGCTGCATTTACACAAAGGTTCATACAAAGCTTTGTATGTATGCAACAGCAACAAAAACAAAAAAAAAGTGGGCTTTCAATCTCTCTTTTTCCCCATTTCTAACGCTGTGGTCAAGTGACGACCAAGTGGAGTGCAGTCAGTAAGGGTTCATGAGAGAAGAGTGGTTCGTGTAATGGATGTATTATAAATAGTTAATTGCTGCGCCAATAAGTTGGCAACGATGTGATGTGATGTGGAGCCTCGTGGGAATGATTTATGGAACGGCCTTTGGGAAACAAGTGGTAATTTATTCATGCAAGCAAGTGGCTTGATGATGATGATGACGGTGATCAGCTTACCCCCGGAGAGTGAAGACAATGGCGCCTCAAGTCTTTACTAAGTCTCAATGTATCCCTTTTTCCGTGTATCGATTTTGACCGCTTCCGCAATGCCCTAGCCCTACGTGCTAGCTTTCGATGGTTATGGATTTCTTTTTCATTTGTCCAAATTTCTGTTTATTTTCTTGAACCATTATGTGCTCAAAAAGGCATACGAAACATATGCATAATAATTGTGTACGAACAGCCCACTTGAAACTTTTCAATGCAAGAAGAATAAAAAAACAAACACACACACACAACGGATTTCAATCGGCAATCGACCGACGGAGAATCGATCCCCACTTGACAATGTGGCAAATATGTGTATGCTCTCGTCTCCGATATCCGATTGGCCGTAGTCAATTATCTTAATGAAACTAATTGGCCTGACCCGAATTGGAAACCATCGTCGTCGTCGTCGTCGTCGTTGGGGGTTTGAGAAAGGACTTGAGACCTTTTTGTGCAACGGCCGTAATAGAGGTATGCTTAGTAGCTGCTTCAGCAAAATGTTTTTATGCTCCTCGTTTGGTTACGGGTGGTTTTTGTTTTTGTTTGTTAGTCCGCAGCAATTATTGAATTATGCTCTCTCTCCCTCGCGCGCTACAGCATTGATCGATGCTGATGACAAATGCAAAGCAAAGGGGCTAATTTAGTAGCGTTTCATTTATCGTTATCCGGTTCGATATGATAAGTGGATTCGGTGGGTGCATGAATGTAGGTTGTGAATCGAAAAGAGCAATTTGTTTTAGTGGTCAACAATCTGCATCAATAGTGTTTGTATTATAAATATTAATTGTTCTCGAATTAATTTGTTTTGTTTGACATTAATTTGACAGGAACAAAAAAGAACTGTCAACGCGCGCGCCGTTTGTAGTGATGGGCGTTCCGGGTCAACAGAAAAAAGAAGAGTTGTTTACATTGAAACACTGTTCATCCGATCTCAGTGTGCCTTGACCGTAACCGGATAATCCGAACAATATGGATAATAGATATTTCTTCAAAAATAAACATATTATCAATGCCATTACGGAGTGGCACAGCTACATTGTACATTCAAATCGGTATGTTCTCTTGGAAAGGTTGCTTATACCGTGCGCAACATGAGATGAAGGTCTATACGTTCCGATTATCAAAGGCCATTCCGATCGTTCGATTAAACTATTACGAAGTGAACCATATAAATCCTTTCAAAAGCGTCTTCCAAGGAAATCACAGCTTGAGCTTCCTCTATCATTTCAGCCATTTTGCTTCATTACACGTCGTTTTGTGGGTGCTTTTATTCGAATCACTACCCACCCACCCGCCGCCACACTTACCTCAACTCAAATTTCTAAGCCCCCCTCCCCCTCCTCACCTTTCTTCTCTAGTTGTGTTCCAGTCTTGCTGTGCCCGTACGCACAGGAACTCAATCACGGAAAATAAACTTCCGGAAAATGATCCCTCTTCCTCGAATATGTTCACCCTCCTTTCCTCGGGATGTGTCGTGTGCGTGTGTGTGCACCCATCTCTTTCTCTCTCTCCCTCCACTATCCGTTTCTTTTGCAGCCGCAGTTGCTGTTCCTGCGCTGCTGTTGATTGGGTTTTTTTTCGGGGGGAGGATTTTTCCATTCCACTGTTTTGAAGGTTGGAAATAGCATTCCGTGACCATATGCCATCATTTTCTTCCCCATTCTGTGTATTAGATAAATGATGATGATGATGATGACGGGTTTCGCTTTTCCATTTGAGTGGTTGGGCTAGCGCAAGGAAATGCAGGGTGGGACTTGTGCTCGATCAAAGTAGGTGGTGGGGTGGTGTATGGATCGGGGCGAATGGGAGAAACATGGCCATTGAAGTAGTGGCGCTTTATTCGATCCTAATCGCTTAATTGGGAGCAAATACTTGAAGGGAGCGACTACTTTGTTTGCTTCATCGTGAATGCGAATGATTTTTATGTGGAATTCACATGTAAAAGCGTACGTAGGTTGCATAAAATTAGTTTTGATAGAATTGTTTACAAGTCCATCTTTACGATTGTGGATTTTCCATGAAATATTTCCATTACTCATCGGATTTAAAATCTATGTTCCTATAATTTTCTGTAAACAAGTAAGCCATGCTGCCTACTCTTCGCATACATTATCGATTATTATTGCTTTCAGTTGTCAAGGCCGGTGTTAGATATAAAGGTGCCGCTAGACGATGTGCAATATTTGAACATATCGTGTGAAATCTGACAGCAAAGTGAAACGTCAAAATCGTTCCAAATTTAAAATATTCACAGTGTTATTTCAAAATTATGCTTTAATTCATGCCGAAAAATCGAAATCGAAAACACGTTGCTTCTTTGGATCGGTTTTGATGTATGGCAGCAAAAGTCTTCCATTTCTGTTCACTTCCTGCTTACTGCTGGCGGAACTACGGAAAAGGAACGTCGAGAGCGGTTGAAATTGCTACTTTGGCGTTTTTTTTTCTTGTAACGTACACAATGGAGGGAAAAAAACTAATGCGTGCAGGCGAGCAAACACCGTTCGTTGTAGGGGTTGTATCCACTTTATCAGATGTTGTTATAGGCAATACACATGCCGCCGTCTCCTCAACACGCGTTTGTTCAGTGTAATGATTTTTGTTTTACATCAAACCCAGCCGATTGGTGGTGGTGGTGGCGGCGCCTCTTCTGCTCGAAGCTTCGTCCGGGGGTAAAAGAAACACAGAAAGGACGGCAATGGAAGGGAGCAGCAAGCCGGTCATGGTTAGTGAAAAACCAAACACAAATTATCTGATAAAATGGGCCGACAACTATCTGCTATCGCTCGCCGCACGGGGCCAATTGGTTGGTTGTTTATGGTTCGCTTTTTTTTTACTCGATCACTTGAAATTGCCCTTCTGCTTCTTCGTTGAATCAGGAAAAAAAAGTTTCGTTGTCACGTATCGTCGTGATTGGTTTTCGATCTTGACAAATTTGATACAGTAAAAAACTATGTTCGTGTGTAGCCGCACCCTAACTTGACACAAATAAAAAAATGTGTTTTAAATGTTACCTTCCGGTGTTATACGGTTGCGGTACGCCGCTTTACGTTAGTTTAAGCCGATTTGAAGACATTTTAAAGGTGATTAATTGATTGACTTGAAGCAACAGTAAGCCGCAATTGAAAATCTACAGGCAGTTGCGTAACTGCAAATCTAATCTAGTTGGCCAATTGCGTTAACAACAACAAA